>MJUU01024584.1:104389-161223 GCA_002080025.1 Modiolus philippinarum
GCACACTCAAAATCTGACTTTTCAACCCTTAAGTATGCTAAAATTCATTAAAATTGTGTTTCGCAAAAGATAAAACTCCTTCGAAAGGATATGATGAATAAAATTTGCAAAAAATTTAAATTGTTTTGGTCATTTCTACAGACTGAGTTTAAACCGCAGACTAAAAATCAAACTTTCCAAGCCTTAAAAATGTTAACATTCATTAAAAGTGTGTTTCGCAAAAGATAAAACTCCTTTGAAAGGAAATTATGAATAAAATTTCCCAAAAATTTCAATTGTTTTTGTCATTTTTATAGTCAGAGTTTAAATACCAGACTAACAATCTAACTTTTCATTAAAATTGTGTTTCGCAAAAGATAAAACTCCTTCGAAGGATATGATGAATAGAATTTTCAAAAAAATTTAAATTGTTTTGGTCATTTCTACAGAGTGAGTTTAAACTGCAGACTTAAAATCTGACTTTTCATACTTAAGTATGCTGAAATTTGTTAAAATTGTGTTTCGCAAAAGATAAAACTCCTTCGAAAGGATATGATGAATAAAATGTTTAAAATATTTCAATTCTTTTGGGCTTTTTTATAGACAGAGTTTAAACCGCACACTCAAAATCTGCCTTTTCAACCCTTAAGTATGCTAAAATTCATTAAAATTGTGTTTCGCAAAAGATAAAACCCCTTCAAAAGAATATGATGAATAAAATTTTCAAAATATTTAAATTGTTTTGGTCATTTCTATAGACAGAGTTTAAACCGCACATTAAAAATCTAACTTATCAAGACTTAAATATGTCAAAATTCATTAAAATTATGTTGTGCAAAATATAAAACTCCTTTGAAAGAATATGATCACTAACATTTGGAAAAAATATTGTTTTGGTCATTTTCAAAGATCGAGTCTAAAACGCAGATTTGTATTATGCAGTTTATAGATACCATGTTCTCATTCACAAATACATGTAAACGATTTAAATTGAAACAAAACACAGCATTCGTTTATTCGTCTTTATATTCGAAAAAGATGTATCTAACAACCTGGAAACACACGAGAATAATAATATGTTAATTCGTTTTGCCTTAAAATTCCAAATATTTACGTATCCGTCATACGTGATTTACTGATTGATACAACACGTAATTGACGGATGCGATCAGTAAAATACGTTTACATCCGTAAAATACGTTTCCATCCGTAAAATACGTACACATCCGTTATTCATGGATCCGTCATCGATCAGTAAAAAATCAGTCATCAATCAGTCAAAAATCCGTCATCAATCAGTCAACAATCCGTCAATAAGTAACGGCTACTGATACAAGGACTGTAATTCACCATAGGAAAAGTTCCTGAATAACAAAGAATGCAATAAAAATATTGGGATGACCATTTAATTCGGTGGGAGGAGGGATTTTGTGAAGCCAGAAAATTCATTTTTTTTAACATAGTATGATATAACGGCTAGAGTGTATATTTGTTCATTTATAGGGAGTTGCAAACCATAATGTTTATTTTCACATATATAAGAAACCGAATATTTAAAAAAAAAAAACATACCACCCTTTTTTCCAAACTAAGGTCTAGGATTGATAAAAAATGTGATCAACACACAGTTTCGTGCCTGTTTGATTCTATAAACATACTACGACAGGAACTCTTTAAATTACTCTTTACACAAAGCTAAATTTCACAGGGTGAATAAAACTTATTTCACAAAATGTAGTATTCTGTTATGACCATGTATCAATCAGTTGAAATCAAAATATGAAATAACGCTCCATATTAACAAAGATGAAAGAAGGCAAATCTTCTGGATATTGATATTCAGAAAAAGTATAATATATCGGAACCATATCAAATATGATATAAGAAAGTTTGATACTTAGTTATACCGCTTTGGTACTTATACAGATATGTCTTTCGACTTTCATATGTTCCAATTGATTTCACGACGAAATCAATTCCAAATACATAAATTGTCCTTTAAATTGTAGGAGTCAGTTGATATTTCGTATTGAATCCAAACATTGCATTTTAAAACATATTTTTAAATACATTCCGGAAGTTTTCAAATTGCGATTGTTAATCGAATATTTCCTCAGTTGTCAAGTATGTTTTGTGTAATTATTTTCCCGCCTAGCAAAATCGGAGGATTATGCAATAAAGTCCATACATCCGTTTTTGCGTCCTTACTGCGTTCGAATGTAATGCTCGTCGAAATTGCACGAAATATAAAAGATACGAATTTTAAACTTGACATAATAAAAAGAGTATGATGTTTTGGAACGTGGAGAGGGGATGAAAGTTTTTGTTTCTTGTCTTATTGCCATATTATTTAGCAATATGCAATAACTGGTGGCATTTTCAAGACCGTTTGGACTATGAAGCCGAAACTGGACAATAACTCGCATTTCAAATTGTTACTTCATAGGAGTGTTGAAAATGTTTTGCCCCCTCAGAACATGACCTTTTTCGAAAAAAGAAAAAAAAAACGATTCAACTTGAACTCCACCTACAAATTCGATTAGGGAAACTTGGAAATAGGTATGTAAATAGTTCTTTAAGAGTTGTCTGTACCAAAGATTTGGAATTTTGAAATTTGCCTTGAAGGCAGAAAAATAGTTAAAATTGTTTGTCGCATCTGTTGTTATCCATTGATGATAGATTTTTTGTCAGGATTCTAAAACTTTGTATATTAGTAACATAATATAAATCTTATATATTACTAATGTTAGCGGACTTAAGCAATGATGTCCTTGAGATGACCTGAGGAAATTACAAAAATATAATGATTAGTCATGTAAATCTACATCTCTAGATTTACATAGATCCTAATAATATAATGTTCACGGAACTCAGAACGTGACTAAGTTTCGGACTACGACTTCACCTTTGATAAATTTTCTAAAATATCAAAGACTATATTTTGTTGAAATTGTTAAATTATATATCTTGGCAAATATTTTCACATTTACTACAAACAGTTAAATTCAAAACCTTGATTTCAATTTTGTCATATTTCGTGAAACTTTAAAAGGCTTTTTTTATTTATTATTTTATTTTTTGAAATTATACCTAGCAACCATATCATGTTTTCGCACCTAACCGTAGTAATGTCTGTTTCCAATAACTAGACTATTATAAAATCATAATCTTAATATAATTCCTGAAAATCTCAAAGGCCTACTGTTTTTGGAATCTACCTAGGAACCACATTTGTCAATTGCTTTCAGTTTTGATGACAACTTTAAAAAGACAAATTGCAAAAAAATCTTTGCTTCTAATTTTTGTAAATTTCATGAACCTATCAAAGACCTACTTTTTTTTAAAATTCCACCTATCAACCATATCTTTAACAATTTTTACAGCAATAGTGTTTTTTTAATCACAAGTAGAATTGCAAAAATCTTTGACTCAAGTTTTGATAAACGTCCTGAAACTCTTAAAATCCTATTATTTTCAGAATTCTACCTATAGTCCGAAACACTTTTGTCAAGATCTAGGGACACAAATAACAAAATACCGAAGTTACTGCCACTTTAGCTACTGAATATGCGCATTTTGAGAACTTGTGTCATTTCAGTGCAGATTAAATCAAACGAAAAGTGTGTTAAAGCTGACAGAAACAAATTACCAATAGCATAAAATAGTAAAGACAAAATCGGCTACGGATAGCGCTTTGCGAGAGGAAGATACTCCTTACTTTTGAACAAAATTTTGTTAAATTAAGATATTGCAAGTTTACAAATAATATCGGTTTTACGGCCAGCACCGAAGTACTGCCTACATTGTTTAATAATATCCTCGTGGACTTACAGTTCACCAGCAGAGGCATCGGCCCATTGGTAAGAAATAACAAAATACAGAAGTTACTACCAACTTAGCTTCTGCATTTGCGCATTTCGACAACTTATGTCTCTTCAGTGCAGATTAAATCAACACATTTTGGAATCCATATACTGAAATATGTGCAAAACCTGACAGAGAACAAATAACCAATAGGATGTAATAGTAAAGCCAAAATCAGCTAAGGACAAAGCTATGCGAGAGGGAGATACTCCTTAGTTTTGAACAAAATTTTGATCATAAATCAGTTTCAAATTGCAAATTATTAGATATATATTCTGATTTGTACGAACCAAAAAAATGAAAAAGTCGAAATTGTGAAATATTGAAATTCGAAAATTTCCATTTAAAAAAAAATTATACCAAAAATCAAAATTGTATTAACTTTAATTGTCTTATTTTCTAACACTGTATCACAACTGATAAGTTAGCATAAAAACTAGATCAATTGACGAGGGTTGTTTAACTGAAAGGAATTAGCAGCCTAAAAAAACCGTCGTTTTTGCAATTTTTTTTAAGGAGGAGGAGTACTTTTGTGTATCCTCATATCATAAAAAGGGCGTAAAGTGCCCTAACTTGTATTCTTTGTTCAGGATTTAGAATAGCTTTAATTTGGTACCAAATTTCAGTACATACTACTTATCGATAGAAAGTTATGGACTTTAAAGATGAAACAGATGTTACAACGAAAGTAGAAGAGTTATTCGTGGTGTACTATAAAAGTGGCATTATACTGTCTGTGCGTGCATGTTATGTTCGTGCTAACATTTTTGTGAAGAGGGGACATAAAAGAATCGAAAAAATCGGTCTTTTTCAAAAATGGCGGTTGGGGGATGCACGAAAAGTGTTTCCAGATGACGGGCTAATATATATACAATTACATAACTCATTTATAATTGAATACATAGCAAAACTTTATTTATTCTTGATTAACTTTATATACAAAAAAAATAGCGAAGTTGCATAAAACAGTAAATTTCGTTATGCTGTACACGTGTTTCAAGGAGTAACCTCTCATCAGTAGCTTTAAAATCAAATATATGGAAAGCATTAACCCAAAAGTAATTTAAAAAGAAGTACTCATTTCCAAAAATATCGAAATAAGAATCCAAATCCAGTACCAAGGACATCTACTGAGTGCCATACACGGAATGAAGCCTCAGTATTTTAAAGTGGTTAGAATTTTGAAAAAAAAACAGTAAATTTCTATAAGACGCAAGGTAAAATGTACATGTCAGACAAGTCTGACTACTGGGCTGGTGAATACCCTCGGGGACCTCTAGTATATTTCTCATTTATTTACCTATTCATTTATATGTAAATAAGTGATGTCTTTTATTTAAGTTTTTAAGTTTTTTTCCCCCTTTTTGTTTTTTACATCTTTAAAACGGTATGTTGACAGAAGTCGTTTTTTCCTTTTTTTTTTTTTTTTTTCGGTTTTTGTTTATTTTTAAAACTGGTAAAATGTTATTATGCGATACACAACTGTGCTGAACAAAACAAATATGCGATACACAACTCTGATGTACAAAACAAATCATAAATGACTGTTACAAATTAAGTCTGACATAATGCTCATTTCTTTGTGATGAACAAAAAATTGCTGTCGTAACGTCTAAATGGTTGACACAGTCATTCTAAAACTGTTAAAAACTTATCTGCAATGACACGGTAAAATTTGACTGTGACAATCCCATTTCTTCGTCTTGAAAAGTTGCACTTCAACATGGAGTATCAGTATGGGGACATATATTGAAAATGCTTCGCATAGCTTCTTCTAGTTTGACTGAACTTAAAATATTTTTGGCCGTCGGAGTCAAAAAAAAAAAGTAAAAATGAAAAAAAAAATGTAATAATTGAAAAAAAAATGTAAAATGAAAAAAAGAAAAAAAAAAACATCGGTTACATTTCTTTTGGGTACCACACATCCAAACCATCTGCGATTTGGCATGGGATATCAGCATAAGTACAAACATTGTGTAACAGAGTTTCAGATCTCTCCCATGTCAACTTCCTGTTTGACGGGGCTTCGGATATTTTTTTTTGCAACTGGAAACGCAATGAATTGCTGTCACATTTTTTTTCCGGAACCCCATATTGCAACCGTCTGTAATTTGGAATGGAGTATGAGTATAGGGATTTACATCATGTAAGACAATTTTGGATCTCTTGCATTCCTGTTTGACGGAAGAGTTTTCGTGTCTTGAAAGTTTATGTCATATCTTTCTCTTGAACCACATTGTAGCCTACTGCAAAAGCATGGGGACAAATACCATGTCAGAAAGTTTTGGCTGAACTTAGAACATTGTTTTTGCGTATTACGCAGGTGACACATGTCTCCCCTGGTAGACTTGCTGCTAAGTTTTTTAAATTTTAGTTTAAATCTCAGAATGCAAACCTGAATTTTCAATCCTGTTTATGCTAAGATTCAAGGAAAACTATATCGCATCATTAACTTCTAAGAAAGGATATGATAAAATAAATATTTGAAAAAAATAATAACTGTGTTCATTTATAAAGACTTTGTTTAAATCGCAGTATGTAAGCCCGAGATTCCATTCATATTTATGCTCAGAGTCATGAAAAGTAACATCGCAACAAATAAAGCTTCTTCGAAAAGATAAGATAAAGTAAAATTTAAAAAACAAATAATTATTTAGGTCATTTGTAAGATTTAGTTTTAATCGCAAAATGAAAACCTAAATTCATGCTAAGATTCATGAAAAGCTATATCGCTACATATAAAATTTCTTTGAAAGCAAATGGTAAAATAAAAGCAGAATTAGCCTTTTTAAGGGAGAGGGAAACGGGAGCGTGCCAAAAAATGACTGATGAAATGGACGTGGAAAAGGGAAAGGGTGTCCAGCCTGAAGAAGAGAACCTTTGAAAATTCAACCCCTGAAACGGAATTAAAGCTCTGTGAAATATTTTCCTGTCTTTGAAACGGGACACGGGAAAATGAGAAATATACGGCATTTTGGGAATAGGACCCTGTTTAGACACCTTAAATTGTGTTTTGAATATGGTCGATGATCAAAATGTAATTAATATAGTGTCCACGTTTCGCAACCCATGAAACAGAATATGTCTCTAAATTTAGATGTATTCAATCAAATTATGAAGAGAAGAACTCTTTAACTTAATAGGCTGACTGGTCATTATAATTCTACACTTACAAAAACATGATAACATTAAGCACCTACATTGGCCACGAACTACAATCACTTGCCACAATTTACAAGCAAACTGCACCAGAAAAACAATAATTTATGTTTTTAATTTTAGAGCTGGAAAACATTATTGAACAAGTTTAATTGAATATAATGCCTTGGCATTATTAAGACATTGTTTCGTATTTACTTATTCAGATAGAACTCTACGTCGAAATTTATTTTACCAACTCAGCTATAGCGTAAATTGCAATATTATTTAGAAAACGTCGTTTAAAATAGTGATCCTCGTGACAGCTTTCAAGCTCACTTGAATTTCATCAGTGAACCCGAAAACAGCTGTCATAGAACAGCTACCTGTTCCAAAAAATGAAGTTTGAAACAGCTAAGAGAACATGAAGTGTACTTCAAAAGTTAACCCCAAGTACGCTTTAATTGCACTTTTTGGATCATTGCGTTTGCACCCATCTGTATTAAAAATAAAACTGAGTGAGAAATGTGATTGTTAGAATGGAAGACGGACAGTCTGAAATCAATTTGTCATTCAAGATAGGAATATGTTTGTAGTGTCTAGAACATGTAAATCATTTGCTTTAATTTACAGCAGAGGACCTCACCTAGAAGAGAAATACGACAGATCAGAGAGTAAAAATAACGTAGCATAGCTCCGGTATAATTTGTTCTGTACCATGACCCCTTTATACCGACAAAGACATACTTTACATATCCCCCCCCAAAAAAATGAATAAGTAAATAAAAAAAATAAATAAAAGAAAAATTAATAAATAAAATAAAATATGTACCATATTTCCAGTTTGGATTAACAGTTTATTGTTCAAGTTTCAACACGAATTGATCGTATGTGTTCATTAAACTGACAAAATTTGCATTTTAAGAAATGTATTTGAAAATATTTTATAAATCTGAAACAATCCATGCCTATTATTTGCGAAGAAACCCCGTGTTCAATGCACATCTTATAAAATACATATGATGAATGTTTATTTTTCATGAGGTTGGAGTACTGCATGTATCATCACCAGTTAAAATTTATTTCTAGGTATTACTTTTTTTTTTAACATAACAAAACGTTTATTGCACTACTTGCTGTTAACAAATATTTATAGGGTACAGCATTCCCCTATAAATGTATACATGTTATGCATTAATCTGAATCATGAAATCAATATATATATATAAAAGAATATTTAAAGTTCTATTGTTATAAATTACTCATATTCCAGAAAAAGTAATGTTTTTTTCAAATAATAATCAGAATTTAACGTACTGTTATCAAAATCGTATTACTTATTAGGTATTACTTCACTAATGGCATCATGAGAAATGCATGATATGTCTATTATTTTTAAATTAAAAAATGACAACTCGAATGCTGTTTTGTTTGTCTCTTTCGTATGTCATAAGTACAAACATAAGCCACGAAACGAAGCCGATTTATTAAAGAAAGTTTGCGAAGAATGAAGTTTTTTCCAACCGCTTGGCCTAAATGATTGTTTATTTAAACAATCACCGTCTTTAAATTAGAAGTGTTTGAATTTCAATATTCACCCCGCTTTCTTAATTTTTGTGCAATAACTAGTCCACATACTATAACGTCCTGTTTCGTCAAATTGTCAAAAATCTCTATTTGCACATTAACGCCTGAATGTAAACCTCTTTTTACTTGAAATTTACAAATATTGCGTTTGTACCGCAATATTAGAGAATACTATGCTAAAATTGCTTTAAAGGTATAGATATATATTTCAAAAAGAAATGAAATGTCATACTTCGGATGTAGTGCTACAAAATAATGTATTACTAAGAAAAACTCCTAATATTTTTGTGGTGGTGGATTTCTATTTCTCACATCGGAGAAAAACGGTTTTATTACTACACAAAATAGAATAGTTAATTAGTTCTTAACCAGAGGCTCACATGTGAGCCGGAATTGCTAACATCGTGGTTACTGATCAAATAAGATTCCCAACAGGGCTTAACAATTAATCTGATGTCAGTATTCTTGTGGATTATTCTCATTTTAGATTTTCTCGCATCAATATAATATTTAAAACAGTTTTCAAGAATAACAATACACAACATTTTCCCAAATAGTTTAATGTTAAACTGAACTCCCCGGTTACGAGCACTTTAGATTTCCGATTTGTACCAACATACAACATTTTGAAGATGACTTTCAAGTTATCATGCCCAGTTAAATCAAATTGATATATGAAACGCTTTTCAAGTAATAGCAATTTACAACATTTTCTCATATGGTCCAATGTTTTACTATGATCTGCAGTTGTGGCCATCTTTGATCCATGATGGGTACTTAAATCATACCTTTGTTTAATGACATTATTACAGTATGCTATTATTCTTAGCTAATGTGATCTTGATGTATAAAACAGTTTGTTTTCAAGAATAAGAGATATTCGGATTTCGTTTGATTTATGCAATTTAAGCATATTTTGAAATTATGGATTTCCTTTGTTTGGGTACTAGTGCTGCTGAAGAGGAAGTAATTTCCGAAATGGCCATACAGCTCATTAAAATTATTGCTGTTGGAGTTAATATATGTGTTATGGTCTCATATTCATTTACTCCATTTCCTTTCGTAACATATGGTATTGGTATGCAAAATTTGGTAAATGGCCATCATGTTACCAGTTCTAGTTAATGTCGATATGATAAATGATTTTTATGAATACCATTTTCTCATAGGGACCAATGTTAAACTAAGCTCTGCATTTGCAGCCATCTTGGATTTATGAAAAGTGCTCAAAATTTTACACTTGTTTAATGACCATCTACTACAATGGATAGTGAATATGAACTTGATGTATGAAACAGTTTCAAAGAAGTAACAATTTGAAACGTTATCCCTTACCGTTCTATGTTAAACTATGTTCCCGATGGTGGCCATCTTGAATGAGATATGAACCTGTTAAACATAATATGTAGTTTTTTGATAAGCTGAACACTTTTAATAAAAATCTTAACCTCTATCTAAAATAATTTTTGAACTATAGACGAAATGCATAAAATTACGAAAATTTTACAAATAAAGGGCAAAAAAATCCAACTTTTATGGTTAGATTTTTTCAAAATGACCGGATGAGTAGAGCTTGGTATGCTAAATTTTTTTGCAATTTTAAGTTGACTTTCATTCGCTATAGTTTTTCCACAAAAAAAAAGAATATCTTGAAATTTGAAATTTTACGGAAAAAAGGCGGATTTCTCGGATTTTCTTCAAAGTTGCAGGGCTTGTAGATCTTGCTATGCTGATCAGTTTTACCCTATTTCAGATTGTTTACATTTGTAATGATTTTTTTACTAATTTGAAAAAAAAAACCATTCTTGAACCTTGTTATCTTATATTGTATTAATATTTCAATTAGGAATTTAGAATTACGTATATAATTTAGGAACCATGCATACCGGAAATATACACATCATACAATATAATAATGATACTTATATTTCCTCAATCGTCAAAAAATTAGAGAGCTTTATTAATTAAATAACAGTTACATTCAACATCATGGGTTATATATTTGGACTTCTCTATTTATTCATTATGAACGGTAGGTTATCATAGAACCATAAAGGATTTTCAAAAAAGCATTTAAAGGATGAATAGGCACTTCAAACAAAAGTCTATAAACTGTTTAGATTTTCAAAAAATATAGAGAACGGTTATATAATGCATTATTGCTTGAAGTGAGAATGTATATCAACATATTTTTAATACTAACGTTTCATTTAAAATGCAGAGCAACAATTTGAAGCGTTGTATTTTCTATAAATCCCCTGTATATTCAAATTTTATATAAAAGAATCATCAAAGTTGCTATGACAATTTAATATATTCTACGATGCAAATAAAATTAAACAAATTAATGATGTAGGAAAAAGCAGTTTGAGACCCCAGTGTCCAAAACAAATAATAAAAAGTACATTTAAATCTCGTTTTCCAAAGAAAATAAAATAACATGGACATTTTCCCGAAAAACTCTAGAGCAAATTCTGTGTCCAAATAACAGTATGACCCCTAATATCCGCTGAAAAATTGAAATGGCATTCGCCTTCGGTTTTTGAAAAAATAAACTTGGATTATAAAATATTTTATAGACAATACACGAACCAAAGAAATGTGAAGCTGTTTTATCTATAGGAAAAAGAAGGGAAACGGGGAATGTGTGAAAAAGACAACAAACCAAAGGGGAGTAATAACAACTCAAAGTCACCATAAGATCTTCAATGAACGATGAGGAAACCCCACACCCAACGGCAGGTCGGAGTTGGTCCATAAATAAAGAGTAATCAAGTTCAGTGAAATAAACATCATCCTAGACTCCCATAGATATAAAGTGAACTAACTAGAAAACAGACAAGACACACAAAGATTAATAAATTTCCTGACTTAGGACAGGTGCAGACCTGCTGCGGCAGGGTTAAACTGTTTTATTGGGCCTTTACTAAGAGATGACCCTATCAAAATGAGTATATCTGAATTAGACGTTCTTACAATTTATTAGATTTCTCGTTATTTTTGTCACTCAATAACTTTAAAGTGTTGTACTGTTCTTGCTTCATTACAGAAACATGGGCAGTCATTCTTCTTCATATTTCTTTTCTGTTTTAGTAGGTCATTTCAGGATTTATCACTTCCGCATATAATTATAATGTTATCCAATGTTTTTAATGATAATGCACACGGCATGCATTCTTGTCTTTTAATAAAATGCTATTGACGAGAATATATGCATTGTGCGCTTTCATTAAAAGCATTGGATTATCATGTTATCACATATATATTTTTGTAAAATGTTCACGTGAGCCTTACAATGAGGTCCAATCGAATACATCTCTCAAAGACTGAAAACGAGTATGGATGAGAAAAGAATATAAATATGTGACAATCTTCGGATCATCACGCAAAGTTTGCTTCAGTTGTGAACATGGAAATCAATAAAATCGAATAATTTGATTTTAAGATACATATTTTCCACTTGTGTACTGTTGGTGAACAGATAAGAGAAATATGTTAGTAAATTTTCTCTAATGATATGTCACGTTTAAACCGGTCTTGACCCGTTAGATAAATTTTCTTTATTCAACGTATGTTGAATAAAGCCCCGTGCTATTTCTCGCCAAATCTATTCGGAATAAAATTCTCGTTGTTTATCATTGATCATTAGAGAAAAAAAAAATACACTACTTTATTCCGTTTATTACCATATTTTATATACTCTCGATAGTTAAATTAATTTTCTTAAATGCTCTGCAAGCCTCGCAATTAAAATTTTAAAATCTAATTATCTCCAGTGGATAAAATATGGTAATGAACGGGATCTTACGGCGTAATCTATATATATATATATTATACAAGTAATTAATTGAACATCAGTAGAAATGTCTCTGTAATATAAATTTGCACAAAAGAAACAATTAAGTACGAATTTTCTATTTTTTTTTGCCCCTGCCCCTTTTTCAGATATCGAATCTCATTATTTATTATACCAAGTGTTCTTATAATTGGTTTGATGTGTCTTGTCGTTATTTTTTAATCGCCCCCTATCTCAAAACTTTAGTGCTTTTGTCGTGCGACGGATGACAGAGATTGTAAGAACTTTTCCAGTATGAATTATATTTGTGCGGACGATCCCGCATCCATGGTCATATAAAACATGAATGTACATGTAGTTTTGTTCGACATAAAGCTCCGATTTGGAACACGCATGTTTATTGTATGTCTATTTCGGAGAAGGAGCAATTTATTGACATCATCTCTATATATGTTCATTTTTTACTTGTTGCACGTTATTGTTTATTTGGATAAGGATCTGCAGTTCTTATTTTATGTTATAACCTAATTACAAGGTTTTATCTTACCTATTGAATAAATGGATATTCTTCATTATTTGCAAAATTTATTGAGAGCAAGGCGGTCTTTAGAACTGTGCAATAGTCTCCATGGCAAGTCTATTGCACTGAGCCCAAGGTGACCTTAAAAAAAGCGGTAGGGTTAAACCTGCTTAAGGGTACCCAAACTTTCCCTATATCTGCCAAATTCCCTATATGGTATGCTTTTTAGCTGTTTGAATTATGGTACTTCACGTTGAAGGGAGCTGATTGTGTATAGTCACTTTTATTTGCATACATTTGTAATACACCTAAACATGAGCAAAGTGTTAAAAAGACAATCAATAAAAGAATAAAAAAAAATATATTACATGTGTTATTAAAAGTCTTTAAGAAAGTTAGTTTGTTACACAGACACAACCGTAATCATGGTAATGATATAGGGAAGATTGCATGTTTAATGTCAGAACATGCATGTGTACAAGGAGTTTCGACACATATCTTTTTTTTCATTTTCAGCATAAACATTAATAGTTGAATTAATAGATTTTTATTCTTGATAATTACTATTTTACAAAATATACATTTTTACACGAACGTTGACGTATCCGTGTGGATACGATACATTTTCAAATGGGTGACATCTGTTAAAATGTCTTCAGTGGAAACATCATCTTTGAAATTCTTTATTTTGAAATGTATGTCGAGGTCATTTTCGAATTCAAATGTTTCATAAAACAACTAAATTTATTAAGTAACAATTAAAAAAAGTGAGAACCAAACCGAAATTGTCAGTCGAAAAAAGAAAATAACAACACAGGAAACACAAAGAAATGAGACATCTCATAAGACCAACACAATAAAAAAAATTCTGATGCAATATTTTACATGTATATAACGGAGATTTTGATTGGTCAGAACTTGCCATCAATTTCACCATCTACACACTTGGAACATAGTAGGTTTCCTGTTTAATCTAGTTCCTAATATGGTTACAAAACCGGTTTAACCCTACCACTGGCTTTTGCTGGTGCCGGTACCAAGTCCGGCTATCCCGAGTTCCTATCGTTATTTATGTTTTTCTCTTGTTTTCATTATTGTTTTTCTTGTGCAGTTTGCTTGTAAATTGTGGCATGTGATTGTAGTTCCTGGTCATTGTAGGTGTTTGCTGTTTTCCTGTTTTTGTAAGTCAAAAACAGTACATATGAAATTAATTAATTGCATTGGAATCGCAATAACAGTACATAATTTGAATACCGGAGGGCGTGAACCTTGATTTGAATATCCGTTTACAGGCTCTGCTAAGCGTCGATTGAGGCCCTTGGGTATTAAAATAATGCACTGTTTGTGTTTGTGCTTAAATATAAAAAAAAACACATAAAAAGAAACAGCAGAGATCAAATTAAAAACCATGGAAGAGATGAAGTGCGTCGAAAGAATAAGCATCTTTTGTTTCCAATAAGACAACGCTGCGTTGAATATGTCAATTGTTATAATGTAGTCAAATCCAGTAGAAGAATTAAACAAAGTTAAGAACTTAAAAGGGAAATTGTGCTGTCATCTGGTAACAGGAGTGTGTCAACAAACCTATTTTGATACTTCATATGTTTTCAAAATGCAAATTAAGTCTAATCAAATCTAACATGTTTGTAAACAGCTCAAGCTGTAAGATAGATACATCTTTGTTCCTGGTTCGAACAGGTATCACAGACAAGTTGCAGATATATGAAATTAAAATTTATCATGCGTACTGATCTTGATCTTATTTTTTCACCCCTGTCGTTTGGTTGAAAAAAAAATAAAACGAAAGGGAACTGAGGCACATCCAATGAAGGCCATACACCTTGCACGTCTCTTTGCAAAAGCGTCCTTCCGTTATTGGAAGCGGTTATGCCGTTACCTTTTAAAGGATGTAGTAAAAGTTGTATTATTTGCAATATAAGGTATAGCTGAATATAGAAAAAGCTTTATATGCATTGGGAAATAATTTGTAAAACTACATAACTATATCGGGAAATAAGGTAATGTATCACGTGACCATATATATATATATATATATATATNAATAATATCATATCACACCAAAACCTAAAATATTCAAAACAATCTGATTACACGGAAACAAAATTTAGGAAGCAAAGTTTGCCCTTGATACTTGGAAAAAGTACGAAAATACTTAGATTTTTCGACCGCCCGAACAAAAATTAACAAAAATCAAGAAATAAAATCAATATTGCTGTGTATGTGTTCAAGACTATGCAAAATATCATAACAGTACTCAGTGTAATTAAAGAAATATAGCATTATAACCAATGCACAGTTTCATTTTATGCCCCCGCGACGAAAAGTCGGGGGGGGGCATATTGTTTTACCCTTTTCCGTCCGTCCGACCGTCCGTTCGTTCGTTCGTTCGTTCGTCCGTCCGTCCGTCCGTACGAATGAAAAAACAACTATTCATGTTTTTTTAGAAAGTTTGCAAACAAATTCCAACTACTTCAAAGGAATCTAACTTACAATGAGCAGATGTGCACACACATGTCTTTTGGAATATTCAAAAGTGCCTCAAAATGGATGAAACTTTACAGGAAGATTGCCTAGCACCCATAGAATTGATTTTTTTGGGCTGAGAACATTCCTTTTATATATTTTGGAAAAATATCATTGTGTCCATACTTGTACTGTGTCAACACATGCTTAAATTTGCACTTGCCATATTGATTCTGGGTTCAATGAGCGGGGGCATAATTAGTTGCCATTCGGCGACAGCTCTAGTTTTACTGTTAGTATTTATGTAAGAATGAAAGTTTATCCATGGTATTATTCTGGCATTTTTCTTTAATATAAGTTTTTTTTTATATTTCAAAAATTTAGAAAGTTAACAACATAATTAGATTGTAGAGAATGTTAAAAAGAAATTAAAATCCTTCTTCTATATCCATGTTACAAACGTTCATTAAAAGATGAACTAAAACACACAAGCTGTACAACTGTTGTTAGATTTAAAGGAAAACAGAATTAAGCAAACAAGGGGGGTGAGTTAATTAATGACCTTTATAAAATACCTAGATATATTAGCGTTTCAAAATATATTTCTTAGTTCAACGATGACCCTTTGCTATTTCTTTTTATTTGTAAACAATATCATGACCTCAAAAAAAAAAAAGAAAAATAAATGCAAAGTGTGAACAAAACTGGTAATAGTTTTTTTAAATGTTTCAACACAGAAAATTTTTCAAAAGGAACAGGAAGCAGTTACAAATTTTCTACACCATAAAATTCTGACTAAATAGAATCCATTAAGTAATTGATTGTTCTTCACGTACAAGGCTTCAAGACGTCTATTAACCCAAGTACAAAAACACATTTTAAGATCATTCTGATTCTGTCCAGGCATTGGCCTTCCTCCATGAAAATTACATAATTGTTCCAGCAAACAACCCCATAACAACATCACATTGGTTTGCAAAAGACACTACGTTGTTTGATGAAAAACATGGGTATTTACAATCCATTTTTCAACCTAACTTCATTTTTGAGATTGAAGTGATTTTTTTGCAAATGATAGTGTCCTCTTTAAAACCACAAATACTTAGACCGATTTTAGCCCTTTGTGGCTCTACTCCTTTGTTAGATACCAAATTGGAGGACATCGGAGGACATCCTAAACAACATCCTAAATAATCACAAGTCTGTCTTGTCTTCCTTTGGTAAGGGACGAAAACAATAATCCACCTTCAATTCATTTATTACAAAAACTCCACAAAAGTCTTTGCAAATGATAAAATACCGAAGTTATTTTCATATGGCCATTTCGACAATTTATGTTTCTTCAGTGCAGAAAAAATCTAAATAAATGAATATTCCGTCCCTTTTTGATGAAAAATTGCTGTGTCTTCAAAATGCACTACAAACCCTTTTCAAAGCTGTTAACTTCATTACTCACCAGAGTCAAAGATGGCCTAAAGATATGCTTTGAAAAAAAAAATTCAAAAAGCAGTATTAATCAGATGTAGATTTTTAGCAGAGCTTTAGTTTTGCAGCAGTATTTAAACATTTGATATTTCTAAATTTTGCACCACTCTTCCACATTATAAACTCCATGATTTTAATCATCAGTATTTCTGCACAAAAATGGTGAACAAATTACCAATATTTGGTATAAGGTAAAGAAAACGAATATTTTGTTATGTTGTCGAAATGCGCATATGCAGAAAATAAATTCAAGGTAACTTCAGTATTTAGTCATTTTTCAAATACCACACCGATTCCAAAGATTTGTTCTTTTATTTGTCTGAATGATGAAGAGTTTTACAGATGTAAATCAAATTTTCTAATTGGTACTGTTTTAAGGTAAGAGAAATAATACGTGTCACTGATTTCTATCGTTTTTGTATAAGGGTTAGATATGGAATTTGCAAATCACCTTCAGAAAAGATCTTTGAAGACCATATATTTTTACTAGCAGTGTGACGGATTTGACATATGTAGCAGGTTATGCTTAATCTATCGGATGACCTGATGATGCTCCATTCTTAGGGGTTCAAACTGTTAGAGCTTTATTTTTTATGGCATTAATATAATTATTTGATTTTTTTTTTCGTATTCGTCGTTTACGTTTTCTGTCTATGTGATCCTTTTACTGCCATATATTCTGGATTTATAATTTTGATCGTTGTTCCTGTATGGATTTGAACATGGTATAATAATGACCTCCATTTGACCTTGACCTATGGTCTTCAGGTTCAACAAATGCATTTTTAAGTGGTTGACATTTTTTTTTATCTTTTGGTCCAAAGTAAAAATAGCGTCTGTTATCTTGAGACGAAGCTTTGTGTAAAAGGACCCTTGCATGACTTTGATTTTTTTACATGTTTAACTTTGAGGTGAATTTACCATTAGTGTAAAGTGTTTACCTGCCCAGGCAATTAATTTTTCATATTCTGAAATAGATTAAGATGTTTGGCATTTGGTTCTATTACCACAATGTATGTCACATACCACAGTGATTTTCATTAGGTCTTTCTTAATATTGGCGATACTTTTTATTACTTTTTTTTTCTTTCTGCAAAGGCATCAGAAGTGTTACTTGCCCAGGTCATCTTAGTATGACCTTATCTATTAGCCCTTGGGTCTGAATTTTTGGAAGTTTTGACCAAAACGTTTTCATCATATAACCTAGATTTAAGATATTCAGCATGTGGATCATAGGAATTTCTTTATCAGGATAAGATTGCTATATACTTTATCACACTGTTGTTATCACAAATGCAAATGTCATCCATCATACTTGTAGCCTTTCGAATTAAAAGAAAATCAATTACAAATCAAATTTCAGATCTTCAGCTTTGTTCGAGTGACATTTGTCTGACCTGGAGCATCAATGACAACATAGTAAGATTAAAATGTAAAACTAGCGACATTCAACATATTGTATCATTTTATGACCCTTCAGACCAGGAACAAGCTTATTGTTTTATAAGTTATCAAAATCCAGCCAGATGTTTTAAGACTGATGAGAACGATATGATGTACAGAAATGGAAGTATTTCACGAAGACCTTTTACCACGGAAACAATTTTTATTACGGGCGTTGAAATGAAAAAGAAATTAGTTGGTAATTGGACCTGTAGGCACGGAAGTGAAATAGCAAATGTTGAGGTAACATCAAAAACACGAACTGGTACGTACACATTTTCAGCCTGCTGAAACCTTTTCTGATACTCGCGAAAAATTTTATAATTCCACCATATTACAATATGCTGCATTCTGATGATAGCCGATGTATTGACCAGATTATCTTGACATGACTGATTATTTTTAATAAATCATTAGAAGCTGGAAAGTTTCCATCACAATGGAGACTTGCTAGGGTAATGCCCGTTTTTAAAAAAGATGATAAATCAATCCCGTCAAACTATAGAACTATCTCACTTCTAAGTTGTTTTGGAAAAGTAATGGAAAGGGTAGTGTATAAATCAATTTATAATTATATCTTTGAATATTCAATGTTATATCAATATCAGTCTGGATTCTTACCTGGTCATTCCCCGGTTTACCAACTTATAGAATTATATAATAAAGTTTGCACTAATTTGGACGATAAAACGTCAACTGTACTAATATTCTGTTATATATCTAAGGCATTCGACAGAATCTGGCATCGTGGCCTTACAACTTAACTGAAAACATATGGAATATCTGGTATTTTACTCAAATGGATCTGTGACTATATTAATGAAAGAAAGCAAATTGTAATTTTAAATGACGAAATCTCTTCCGAAAGTTGTATCAAGGCTGGTGTTCCCTAAGGTTCAGTTCTTGGCCCCTTACTGTTCTTGTTGTATATTAATGATATTACTGATAATTTGGGAAACATTACAAGGCTATTTGCTGATGATACCTCTCTACAGTACTCCGGGACTGACTTGGAAGTCGTAGAACCAGAAATTAATAATGCTATGTCCAAAATAAATGAGTGGGCCAAAACATGGCTAGTTGATTTTAATCCTGCAAAAACTAAAGCTTTGATAATATCAAACATAGAGTATCATGTTCCAGAAATTAAATTCAACAATGAAAAGTTTGAAATTATCAAGTGTCATAAACACTTAGGAATCACTTTTTCTTCTGATGGTAATTGGTCAACTCATATTGAAAATATAACGAAATCAGCGATGAAACAAATTTATGTACTACGAAAGTTAAAATATACTCTATCTTCCAAAAGTTTGTCCAATATTTTCCCTACATTTATTTCACCATTACTTGAATATGCATGTGAAGTATGGTATGGATGTTTAGAAAGAGAAATTTACATTCTCGAAAAGGTACAACTTGAAGGAGCTAGAGTTGTTACCGGACTAACAAAATTCGCTAGTAGGGAATTTCTCTATTTCGAAACTGGGTGGGGTACATTGACAGAAAGGCGAAAAAGCAGGAAATTATGCACAGTTTATAGAATGCATAATAAATTATGTCCTCAGTATCTATGTGATCTTTTACCTCCACAAGTATCTAAAATAAATGAATATAATTTACGTAATAGAAATAATTATGCTCCTGTTAGAGCTAGATTAAGGGTATCAGAAAAGTCTTTTGTTCCATCTACTGTGTCGTCATTGAATGATCTTGATATTCAAGTACGGAACTCACAGAACCTTCCGACTTTTAAAGATAGACTAAAGTCTAATGTATACAGGCCCCCAGAGTACTATAGAGAGGGTGCGAGAAAACTTTATATATTACACACAAGGTTACGACATCAATGTAGCAATCTAAAAGCTGATTTATATAGAGTTAATTTAGTATATGACCCTTCATACCATTGTGGAGCACCATATGAAGATGCAATTCACTTTTTTCATGAATGACCAAATTATCAAATGCAAAGAAATGTTCTGTTTTCAGACTTAAGAAATATTGATCTAAATATCGAAACCATATTATTCGGCAATAACAACCTGAATTTTCGCATGAATTCAAAATTTTTTGAAAAGGTAAGAAATTTCATTTACCAAACAAAACGATTTCAGACTGGTCAATAGAATCTACATTCTTTTCTTCTTTTCTTTCCTTTTGTTTCATATTTCCCCTTTTGTTTATTTTTTATTTCTACTCTCATTTACATTTCAATCTATTTATTAAATTGATATCTTTATATTATTGTATTGCCTGTTGCTATGCTATGTATATATATTGTATCTGTAAGGAGAGGACAGTTGCTAAGTTGGTACAACTTGTTGTCCAATCCATTTGCTTTTTTTGCTTGAATTGAAGGTAAAAAAATTTCGGTGTAAGTATACGTTGACTTTCCCTATAATTCAATTTGATCGATAATTTAAGTGTTTTGGGTCCTTACTGTAGTATTGCATTAGCGTAAAGAATGCAATTCAGACAGGAAATATCCACTGATACCTTTGCTGTTTCATGTTGTATAAAAAAATCGACAGTGGGTTCGTGTTTATAACCAGAAAACGGAATTGCATAAAAGTATTTTCAGATTTCATGTGTGTTGTAATGTACGATTTTAACAAACCGGTTAAGAATTTTTATAGAAACCATAACTAGATAGAGCTTGAAAAGAAAAATAGGAAAGGATAAATAATTACCACTTGTATTTGTCTTTTGATTGAAAAATCATGTAGCTGAATTTGGGTACATAAAAACAATTGCAATAAATTTGTATCATATAACTAAAAAGTGAGATGTTTCTGTTATTTGAATCATATTATAATCCCCGAAATGTCATTTTGCATACAATGTTTTTGAACATGGGGTGACAATTTGAGTGTTTAAAATCTACCTGATTTATACAAAAGTATAGAATTATATATCAAAACTCACCAAAAATTGATAATGGGAATGTAACTAAAAGGATGTAATATGATGCTCGTAATTCATATTTTGTAATCTTGTATTTGTTTATGGTAAGTTTTGAGGTTTTATCTACTCTTTTTATAATCATGTTCCCGTGCATGAACAAAAGATGGAACTTAAAGAATATTTTATTTCAGACTTTAAGGCGCCACATGTAAAAGCCAATCAATCAATGCCCGTTTTAAATGGATCTGTGCTTGAAATCACATGTATCGCACAAGTACATAGTATTACAGTTCAGATGGAATGGGACTGTTTAAATGGTTACGTCATTGAGGAGTATGTTGATGACTGCACTATTTATACCTCAAAATTAGTTTTACGGGTGACAACTCTTGATGATGGCAGACAGTGTACTTGTAAAGCACAGATCAATAACATAAAAATGTCTTCATTTATAGACATTGCTGTTCGAGGTAATTAAAGGTTTGTAAAATTCGCATCACCAATAGTAGATAAGAACATCTTTAACTCAATATAACATACTCTCTTAAAACAATTTCGACTTAATCTTACAGAAGATCCAAAAGTTATACAGACATTTTTTTTTCTGTTTTCAACCATTTCATCGGATACATTTTAAAAGGTGGTGATCGGGTTGAATGGATTGAAAATTATCCAATCCTTTAATGCCTGCTTCCGTAATAAAATGATATTTTGTCACTAAATAAACCTGGCTGAAATGATTTTCTTCCATTCTATCTTTCCAAAAAGAGCTCGAAATTAAAGGAGCTAAAAAATCTTCCACACCGGCCTATATCCTGGACCTTCGTCTTGAATACATTTTGTACGTCGGCAAAAGAATACCGAAGCAAAAATGATGAAAGGGGGATTAAGAAAATCCAAATTTGCTGCAATACATATCAAACACAAATTTAGACAGCAGGAAAAAGACAATCCAAAAAAACTAAATTGAGAAAGGACGCCATAAAAACTAAAACACCAGCAGTGTGAACCCCTACTAAAGCTGAGGTATCATCAGGGGCTCCGGACATCAATAATTGAGATACAATAACTTCCCTTTTATGATACTCAACATCCCTTTTCCTCGAAACAGTATTCCAACAATGACAATATATATTGCTTACATCTCCCAACTCATCCGATACTCAAAGGCGTGTGGTCGATATAATGACTACCTTGGAGCTCCGTTTCTCACAAATAGGTTATTTAAGCACGGGAATGTTATCAATTACTTGAAGTAATCGGTACAGATTTCCTCATCTGGATTTTGCTTTAATACAGAAATAGACATATTCAACTAGACAGGTGTTTTATAAGAAGCAGGAGATGCTTACTCAACCTTTGCACCTGATCACATCCATGGTTTCATTTGGTCTATGTATGTCTGTATTCATTTTTCTTTTTTTTGTGTTTTACTAAACTTGACTCGTTGTTTCGTTGGGTTTCCGGTGTTGCAATTGTTCCTTGGTTATTCGTTTTTAGACTGACGGTTCGGTTTTCACTTACTTTGAAATAGTTTCAATGGTACAGAGAATTAGCGTTATATCCACTCATTCTGATTTATATCTAAAAAATAATTAAAACTGTTTGTATGCTTGGCTGTACAAATGACAGGGCATTCCACAACTTCAGAAATTCACAATATTTAAACACATTATCATAGAATTTAGTAATGTTGATGTCAAGAAAATAAAATTCTATTTAATCTCATATTAAGTAGCAGCATTCATTTGACAATTTTTCGAGTGGTTTCCACCTAATTTGTGTTTTTGTCTCGTGGACTTTGGTTCTTGACAATCTGTTCGGTAATTTTGTTATTTTCCCAATTTTAACTGTCATGGTAAAGTTTGGATAAATATATTTAAAGTTATTACGTCACACCTATCGTATTTGAAGGTTGTTTTTTTACACTGATTTCTTTCACAGGCATTGAAACAACGGCAGTAAAATACCAAAAGGAATAAAGAATAAAGACATCAAATTAATCGCTTACTGTGCTGTCATTGAATCATATAATCATGACATCATTTAAAACGGGATACATTTTAAATATCTATTTGGTTTGATAAAAAACACTCCCTCGATCAGAACAGTATGTGCTATCTTCAGATGTTTGGTTTTTGTTTTAGAACAGCCTACTTTGGAGCTGCCAGAACGTATAATTTGTAATGAGTCATCACAGATATCCATAAAATGTGTAGCAGATAGATATTCTAAAAATTACAGATTCGCATCATGGATCCATTCTTACAACAATACATTTTTGAGATATATAGATGGCGTTAAGAACAGTAACCTGTCAGTCATACATATACACGGATGTAATTTTCAGGACCTAGGACACTATACATGTAGACTTATAAGCAAGGAATTTGGAGATATATGGACGAATAAATCAACTCTTGTATTAGTGCGAGGTATTTTAGGGTAAACAAACAGTCGAACTTCGATGGTTCGAACACTAAAGTGACCGATGGAAACAGTTGGAGCTGGAACTGTGTTCGAGCTATCGAAGCCACACTGTGTTTAAATACTGTAAACAAACTTATTTTCGCAGATACTTTATTTCGCGTATTGTAAATTTTAGAGAAGTTTTCGCATTTTTCTTCTTCTGTCACTGCATTTATGTAAGGATAATAATTATTTGCGACGATTTATTTTCGCGATAATTTCTCACGAGTGAAGATCGTCAAAATGAATCGCTGGCGAAAATTAGGTTGTTTAAAGTAAGAACAAGATGTCTAGGAAAAAAGAGTTCGACATATCAATGGTATTCTAGTTATTGCAGTACAAGTCATCGAAGCTCCGCTATAATACAAATAATGAAAATATGCTTTACATAGTCAAAAAAAAAAAAAAAAAAAAAAAAAAAAAAAAAAATCCCGGATGGACAATGCGCGTATTTGCTGGTAGGAACCACATTTTGGATGGTCTATTTTTATGCTTCGTCGATGCGAGGAAAATAATTTTATTTGAAAGCCCCAAATCGAGGATCGGGTCATATTGTTTTTGTCCTGTCTGTCTGTCTGTCTGTCTCTCTGTCTGTCCATGCGTCCGAAGCTTTAACCTTGGCCATGATTTTTGAACTGTTAAAGCTAAATTCTTCATACTTGGCAGATGTATTGGTCTAGTCATTAAGAATATGAATATGCCCCCCAAAAATGGTCGGGTCAAAGGTCAAGGTCAGATGGGTCAAATTTTTTTAATTCAATTTTCATATGTTTTGTATGTAAAGAAAGATAACTCTAACCTGTGAAACAGAAATCATATTATGTTGCTATAGCAATACATTATGAGGTCACATTAGTGGTACATTAGTTTTAGTTCATACTTTTTTTTCAAGTCTTACATATATTTTAATTTTACTGTTAACATATTTTTGCCGTATTATTGAAATAACTTCTAAGATTCAAGTGAACTATTGTAAGGGAAAAAGGTAGAATTACAAATAATTTTGTCAAATTATTAAAATATTTATTGTTTTGAAAGAAAAAAAATTACAAAGGGGAATAACAAAAATTCAAACGATGCGAAACTTGACTTGTTACCTTAAGAATAATTTCTTTGCTGATATTGTAAATTCTTTCAGCCTATTTATCAGTATTTTAAAGTCAATACTTAAATTCAGTCAATACAAATGAGAACATTTCATTTGCACTCATAACGAGTACCTCATTGAGATCAAACTGGCACCTGCATTCGGCGACTCCGTTCAAGAACTTATCGGGTGCGTCCTCAAATGGAGGTTTGCAAAGGGTAAATAAAGAATATTAACATTTTCTATGTTTCTTAGGTGGTTAACGACATCACATTTCGTGCTCCTACAACTTCTTCTTATAAAGTTTTAGTTTCTTGATATTCGGGTTATTGAATGTGGTTTGTTTCCATTGATTTATTTACATTTTTACTTTTTTGGGCCATTTAGGGCTTGCTGTATGGTGTGAGGCTCCTCACTGTGTTGAGGACCGTACTGTGACCCCTGGATGCTTTTTTGTGGTAGTTTTAACCTGGAGATGGGATGTTGTCTCCTTGACATTTACCCCATTTCCTTTCTTTTTCATATTCCTCCCCTTTTTTAGTGGTTAACAAAACTTATTGACCAAGTTATCCATTATGCTCTAATATCTAATATAAACTACTTGAGGTATAGCTCAATTAAAAGCATTCATACGTTAATTTGGCTTTCAATGACGTTTTATACCCTTTTTAGGCACGCTTCTAGATAGTCCACCAAAGGAAATAAGAAATTGATAAAACATTAATACAATGTCACTATAGCTATTCATTGTTTTAAATGTCCTGATATATTTATGTAAAGTAATACATTTGAATCTGTGACTTTTTTTAACGAATGTCACACTAATTCCAAATGTGTAGGTTGGTTAATTAATGGCAGTATTTGTCATTGGTTTTTGTATCCTTTTCGCCAAGCGGGTGTGAAAAGCCAGGGTGTGATTTTAATCATTAAACAGATAAAAAGGAATACAAAAGCCTTTATACTTGTTTTTACCTTAAATGAACGGTTCGCTGGTGTCTTTAAACTGATGTTTGTTTCAGGGTAATCTTTTATTTGCCAATTGAATATCTGTATCAGATATTTCGTTCAGAAAAACTACATTTTACGTATTCCGAACAAGTAATTTTGTGAAAATATATCTTTTTGCATTTACAGGAGCACCTTTTATAGTGTCTACTCAGAAGCTTGATGTTGAAGATATCAGATTATCAGTTCTCTTCCTATCATATCCCCGTTTGTATACAGTATTATGGTACACATCAGATGACATAATTCAAAACTCGTCAAGATTTATGCAACAAATATCATACGAAATGATCGCATTTCAAATGCAAGGAAAAACAATATTTATAAATGGATATATAGCAAATCTAAGTATAAATATCAAGCAACATTTTAGTGATTCAGTGTCAGTTATTTTTCAAAATATCTATGGAAATACAACATATGATTTTGAGTTCCACAAAGGTAATAGAAAAAAAACAACATTTATACGTTTAAAATATCGTGTGATCTATCTCAAATTTTATACTGTCATACCATCTCTACAGAGCAAACAAAGAAGGTCATTATTGTATAAAAGATTGTCCAAATTCCATTTTTGAAGAAGCCTGCTGTGGATTTGCAGACACAAAGCAACAACTCTTAATTTTCTATCATGTTTTTATTGCATTTAATATTTAAAAGTTTGGTTATACTTTAAAATACTATGCAGGTTTGCATCCTTACTTAAAAGATATACACAATAGAAATATTACAAAACAAAGATGACAAATTTGCAATTCATGTACAAAAACATTGTCATGTCACACAACAATATTCATAAGAACATTGATATAAATTGGACAAATATTATTATCCCGGTGTCTAGTCTAGTACTCCAAAAATGATCCAGCTACACCCCCCCCCCCCCCCAAAAAAAAAAAAAAAAAACAAAATGTAATAATGTTTTGTATATAAAATTTGGGTTGGTTTCAAGAGGACGCTTCCAGGATTCACGGGAATGTGTGACAATGATATCTCGACAGCGATACAGCTTTCTTGATATTTTGTTCTGTTAAATCAAAATCTACGTCAACTGTTAACTCTCTTTGACCCTAAAATACAATATAACCCCACTTATCTCATTTTTCCAAGCCGTGATTGCAAAACCTTTTAACAAAAGTAATAAATACAGCTAAGGTAGACAATGAAAGGATATGGAGTAAATGCACGGTATAACCAAGCAATGGAACAACGCCTGTTGTTATCCAACAACCTCCAACAATGAGCTTTGATCATATCTCATGGTAATTCCAAAACGCCCATAATGATTGCATCGAATCACACTAGGCCGATAGTGTATATTATCACATAAACGTAATTAATTTCTACGATCTTTAAAACTGAAAGATATAGCAATTTGGCATCAATGATGCTTATGAGGTGCTGACCAAGTGTTGATACTTTGTTGCCGATCCGTCATCCAACATGGCTGCCAGTCGGGACCTTTATTTAAACATTGGACTTTATATATACGGAAAAACGCATACAAAGAAATTCTACTTGGGAACCACTGAATAGAGTTGACCCAAACTTGGCATGAATGATGCTTATGAGGTGCTGACCGAGTGTTGTTATTTTTGTGCCAATCAATCATCCAACATGGCTACAGAGGGGAACTTAATTTAAACATTTGACCGCATGGGAAAATGCATACAAAGAACTTCTTCTTGAGAACCACCGAATGGATTTGAACGAAACTTAAAATGAATGATGCTTATGAGGTGATGACCAAATGTTGTTACTTTGTTGCCGATCAGTCATTCAACATGGCCGCCAGCATTGAACTAAATTCTAACATTGGACCCTAGTGGAAAATACATAAAAGATCTTCTTTTTGAGAACAAATGAATGAATTTGAACCAAACTTTGCATGAATGATGCTTATAAGATGCTGGCCAAGTGTTGCTACTTTGGTGCCGATCTGTCATCCAACATGGCCACCAGTGGGGAAAAAATTAACATTGGACTTAATGTGAAAATGTATTCAAAGAACTTCTTTTTGAGAACTACTGCATTTCTATGAACCATACTTGGCATTAATGATGCTTACTAGGCGCTGACAAAGTAATTTTACTTTGATGACGTTCCGTCATCTTACATGACAGACAGCATTTGAACCTACTGGAAATGCGCAAAAAGATCTTCTAGAGAACCACTGAATGGATTTAAATCAAACATGACATGGATGATGCCTGTCGGGTGCTCACCAAGTGTCACCAGCTGTGAACTTAATTTAACAAAAGATCTTCTTCTAGAGAATTGCTGAATGGATTTATAGCAAACCTAGCATGACAGAAGCTTATTAGAAGCTGACCAAGTGTTGTTACTTCGGTGCTGATCCATCATCCAACATGGTCACAAGCGATGAATTGGATCCTTAGGGGAAATGCATACAAAGATATAATAGAAAACCACTGAATGGATTCAATTTAAACATTGCATAAAATGAGCTTGTGATATTTTGACCAAGTTGTTACCTTGGTGCTGATACGTCTTCAGACATGACCACCAGTAGTAAAACTTAGTTTAACATTGGATCCAATGGGATATGCATAAAAAGATCATCTCCTCTGAAACTACTAGAACAATCTCAGTAGAATTTTGATATGATATTCCTTGGGTGAGCCTTTTCAAAGTTTTATGTTAAATAGCTGTAAGCAGGGAACGTAGATTAACATAGACCCGTAAAGTTAGGAAACTGAATTCAAAAATCTTTTCTGAAACTGCTTGTACAATTTTAATTAAATTTTATAAACAGTTTCTAATTTTTATGTACATACACCAGCAGAGATGGACCATCAATTGGGAATTATAGTGCTGCATAGGACCCAGGTGAGCGATACAGACTCTTGAGAGCCTCTTGTTATCTTTATTTTGGTTCAAACAAGAGGCCCTTTATCTCAATTTAGACAGTGGCCCTAAAATGTGGATATTGACACGTAAGGCATGTGACGCTAAATCTTCTTACATTTTTGGATTCAGTGTTTAATTTTAGTTGCAGACTGCCGAATTTAGTCCGTAGATGTGCAATAAGCTTTTGGAATTTTGAATTCGTTTGGTAAATTCTCTGAGAATGTCGAAGACACATGTTATTTTTCAAATTTCGGACTATAATTTTATATTCTAACAAGTGTTAGGTAAAAAAATGAAAATCTGAAAACTAAGGATTCCAAAAGATTGTTATAGTTTTGGTAAATTTCCAGAAGTCTTAAACACCACTTATCTTTTTTTTTTGGAATTCTACCTAGAAATCATACTTGAATTGTTTGTTTAGGTTTCCTCAATTGGATTTCGAAAATGTTTAATTTAAATTTAGGTAAATTTCCTGAGAGTTTCAAAACCTATCTTAGCAACCATATTTAAATAGTTTATTCAGTGTAGGACAAACATTTTCATCAATTGGATTATTAATCTTTTTGATTCCAATCGTGCTAAATTTCCCGAAAGTCTCAAAGACTCCTTCCTTTGGAATGCTTCCCAGCAACCTTTTAGAATTTGTTTCTGTTAGAGCAAACAATTTCACTTAATAGGATTTCAAGAAGATTTGATTCCAGTTTCGGTATATTTTCTGAAATTTCAAAGACCACACTACTTTGCGGAATATCACAAATTTTTAGAAAATATTTCAATTAGAACAAACATTTTCAACAATCTTATTTCCAAAATATTTGACTCCCCAAGTATGGGTATTTTCCTGAGAGTCTACAGGACCATTTGTTCTGCCAAAAAGCTATTTATCCTTGAATTTCTCACCGTTCATTAAAGATCTTATGGTGGCTTTGGGTTGTTGTTGCTCCCTTTGACACATTCCCCGTTTCCCCTTTTTTTTACCAATAGTTTGATTAAAAAATATTGAGAACAAATTTGCCCAGGGTGTCTAACAACTGTTCTCAGTGTTAAATACACAGTGCTGGCGTTTCAGACAACCTCGAGTATTAATTTGTAATTTCAAAATGTTATTCTCACCACCAAAATGAAACAATTTTATTATACAAATTTTCTTACTATTAATTCTAAGTGTTTGGTTAAATATTTTGATGATCATCTTTTAGTATTTCTGTCAGGCAACGGATGACAGCATTTATGTGATCATTTTGAAAGTTAATTTATGACTGTTGACGATGCTGTATCCAAGAGGATAAACAGTAACATGGATCAAGAAATGAGTTCCGCTAGGGACCGTCTTAAAATTACACTCATTGTTGAAGGCATCATGGTGATTTCAAGATGACTAACAACAATAAAAGCGGAATTCCATTGCTTTGATTTACCACGTATTTGTAGAAACTTTGTCTTATATGCATTTACTCCATATCCCTTATTCCTTAATTTTTTTATTATTGTATAAATGTTAGATAAACATGTCATAGCAAAGATGTGAGGTATAACATTATGATATCAGGTCTCGTCAGTTAAATGAGTTGCATCAATACTCGTCGCTAGTGCGACTCGTAGTGAAATCGAGTCTACCTAATACAAGAAATTTTATGATCAGACTATGTAAAAAAATCTGTTAGCGTATTTTGAGACTCTAATTTTGTTATGCTACACTTTCTTCTACTTGTGGAAGAAATGACGTAATTTGTATTAAAACACGAGTCAAATTTCAAATAATATATTGTATTTGGAGCAGTAAAACACTTGTTTAGTTTTTGGGTTTTTTTGGTGATCTTATGTATTGGCCGCAATTACAGTCCCTGGATCAGTCAACATTCCATTTTGACTGATCGTTGACTGCTGAGTGATCGCTGAATGATCGCTGAATCATGACTTTTGACGGCTGACGGATAGTAAAATTAACTGATGACTAATGAATGATGCGACTCTTGACTCTTTAATCATGACGGATGACGAATAGAATGAAAACTAATTAATTATGCACGGATGATCGGTGACGAATGACTGATACAGATAAATTGAAAAATTACCGGCGAAACGAATCTCACCGAGCGTTGATATATAATTCCTAGTAAGATCGAAAGTCATTATCGATCGATACATGTATCTGATAGTTCTTAGCAATTCAAGAGCATCCCAATTTGTACTTTAGTGTTTTAGAATCAAAATTCTACCCAACTTTGCCAAAAATTTACAAAAGATTACATCGCAATTGTTCAAGTCATTTTTTTCGAACAAGCCAAATGTCTGAATGTGTACATGTAAATATTTGGAACAAATCTCAACCAGATGGTATTTACAGAGATTGTGTTGACATTTCACACTCAAAATTATACTAATCAGATATTGTTTTACCCAAAATTCATCAAAATTAAAAGTTTTATATCGCAAACATTCAAATTATATCGATACACTTCATATATGGAAATTACTGGAATAAATCACTGTAAAATGGCATTTCTAGAGATAAAGCTCACTTTTCAAGCTAAAAATTCTATTTATTGGATGTTATTTTTCTAAAATACATAAAACGTTTATATCACAAACTTTCAAATCATTTCGAAACACTTCAAATATGGACATTACTGGAATTAATCACTATAAGTTGGCATTTTCAGAGATTGCATTCACTTTTCACACTCAAATTTCTATTTATAGGATATAAGTATGCTAAAATACATAAAAAGTGTATATCGCGAACATTCAAATCATATCGATACACTTCATATATGAAAATTACTGGAATAAATCACTGTAAGATTGCATTCCTAGAGTTCAGATTCATTTTTCACATTAAAAATCTTTTTACAAGATATTGTTTTGCTAAAAATACATAAAAAGTGTATATCGCAAACATTCAACTCATATCGAAACACTTCAAATATGGAAATTACTGGAATAAATCACTATAAGTTGGCATTTTCAGAGATTGCATTCACTTTTCACACTCAAAAAGTTACAAAGAAATTTTCATTTTAGTCATTAAAAATACACCGGTCAGTTCAAAACTTTCCTTTTACACATTATTTTGTTTAAAATTCCAGGAAAATGTAAAAATTTGATAAAAAATTTACTTATGAATCTTCATTTGAGTCATTACATAGACCCTGGTCAGTGCAAAACTCTCCTTTTACACTTTATTTTGCTAAAACTTTCATGAAATGAAAAAATGTGATACAAAATTACTTATGAATCTTCATTTTAGTCATAACATATACACCGGTCAGTGTGACACTTTCATTTTACTCATTATTTTGTTAAAAATTCCATGAAAATTAAAAAATGTGATAAAGAATAACTAATAAATCTTCATTTTAGACATAACAAATACACCGGTCAGTGTGAAACTTTCCGTTTACACATTATTTTGTTTAAAATTCCATGAAAATGAAAAACTGTGATAAAAAAAATTACTTATGAATCTACAGTTTAGTCATTAAATAGACACCAGTCAGTGCTAAGCTTTCCTTTTACTCATTATTTTGTGAAAAAATTCCATGAAAATGAAAAAAAATATGATAAAAAATTACTTATGATTCTTTATTTTAGTCATTAAAAATACACCGGTCAGTGAGAAACTTCCCTTTAACACACTGTTTTGTTAGAAATTCCATGAACATGAAAAAATGTGTTAAAAAAATACTTATGAATCTTCATTTAAGTCATAACATGTATACGGGTCAGTGCGAAACTGTCCTTTTACACATTATTTTGCTAAAAATTCCATGAAAATGGAAAAATGGGATTAAAAAATACTTATGAATCTTCATTTTAGTCATTAAATATATACCGGTCAGTATGACACTTTCCTTTTACACATTATTTTGTTCAAAATTCCATGAAAATGAGAAAAATGTGATAAAAAATTTCTTATGAATCCTCAGTTTAGTCATTACATAGACACCGGTCAGTGCTAAACTTTCCTTTTACACATTATTTTGATAAAAATTCCATGAAAATGAAAAAAATATGATAAAAAATTACTTATGATTCTTTATTATACTCATTAAAAATACACCGGTCATTGCAAAACTTCCCTTTAGCACATTGTTTTGTTAGAAATTCCATGAACATGAAAAAATGTGTTAAAAAAAATACTTATGAATCTTCATTTAAGTCATAACATGTATACGGGTCAGTGCGAAACTGTCCTTTTACACATTATTTTGTTCAAAATTCCATGAAAATGAAAAAAATGGGATAAAAAAGTACTTATGAATCATTACATAGACACCGGTCAGTGCTAAACTTTCCTTTTACATATTATTTTGATAAAAACTCCATGAAAATCAAAAAAAGTTGATAAAAAATTTCTTATGATTCTTCATTATAGTCATTAAAAATACACCGATCAGTGCGAAACTTTCCTTTTACATACTATTTTGTTCAAAATTCCATGAAAATGAAAAAAAAATGGGATCAAAAATTACTTATGAATCTTCTTTTTAGTCAATACATAGACACCGGTCAGTGCGAAACTTTCCTTTTACACATTATTTTGCTAAAAATTCCATGAAAATGAAAAAAAATTGATAAAAAAATTACTGATAAATCTTCATTTTAGTCATTAAGTATATACCGGTCAGTGCGAAACTTTCCTTTTACACATTATTTTGTTCAAAATTCCATGAAAATGAAAAAAATGGGATAAAAAAGTACTTATGAATCTTCATTTTAGTGAAAACATAGACACCGGTCAGTGCAAAACTTTCCTTTTGCACATTGTTTTGCTAAAAATTCCATGAAAATGAAAAAATGTGATGAAAAAATTACTGATAAATCTTCATTTTAGTCATTAAATATATACCGGTCAGTGCGAAACTTTCCTTTTACACATTTTTTTGTTCAAAATTCCATGAAAATGAAAAAATGGGATCAAAAATTACTTATGAATCTTCATTTTAGTCAATAAATAGACACCGGTCAGTGTGAAACTTTCCTTTTACACATTATTTTGCTAAAAAATTCCATGAAAATGAAAAAAATGTGATAAAAAGTACTTATGAATCTTCATTTTAGTCAATACATAGACACCAGTCAGTGCGAAACTTTCCTTTTACACATTATTTTGCTAAAAATTCCATGAAAATGAAAAAATGTGATAAAAAAATTACTGATAAATCTTCATTTTAGTCATTAAGTATATATCGGTCAGTGCAAAACTTTCCTTTTACACATTATTTTGTTCAAAATTCCATGAAAATGAAAAGATGGGATAAAAAAGTACTTATGAATCTTCATTTTAGTCAATAAATAGACACCGGTCAGTGCAAAACTTTCCTTTTACACATTAGTTTGCTAAAAATTCCATGAAAATGAAAAAAATGTGATAAAAAAATAACTGATAAATCTTCATTTTAGTCATAAAATATATACTGCTCAGTGCGAAACTTTCCTTTTACACATATTTTGTTCAAAATTCCATGAAAATGAAAAAATGGGATAAAAGAATTACTGATGAATCTTCATTTTAGTCTTAATATATACACTGGTCTGTGCGAAAATTTCCTTTTACACATTATTTTGTTCAAAATTCCATGAAAATGAAAAATGTGATAAAAGAATTACTGATAAATCTTCATTTTAGTCATTAAATATATACCGGTCAATGCGAAATGTTCCTTTTACACATTATTTTGTTCAAAATTCCAGGACAATGAAAAAATGGGATAAAAAATTACTTATGAATCTTCATTTTAGTCATTATATATATACCGTTCAGTGCAAAACTTTCCTTTTACACATTATTGTGTTAAAAATTACATAAAAATGATAAAAATGTGATAAAAATTACTAATAAATCTGCCAAATATTCATTTCATTTCTCGTTTAAAGTGTCATTAAATTTACGGGTAAGAATTCACAGATTTTTTTTTTATTGAAATAGAATTTCAAAGTATAATTTAGAAAAATTGATTAATTTTTATTCTATGTGCCATATTTTTGTCTTTTTCTCTCGGCATTCGCACGCCGATGTATTATCACTACAAAGACGTGACAAAAACACTAGCATTCCTATATTTTAATTAACCTGAATTGAAATTAAAAATGACGGGTGACGGATGACTAATGCAATCTGATTGGCTGAATGCTGAACAGTGACGGATGACGGATGACGAGTACAAACAACCTGTGGCTTAGGAACGGTGACTCCTGACGGATGAATGCTGACTGATGAATGATCTGACGGATGCCTTTTGAATCATGACTGATCGGTGACGGATCGATGACTCGTGACAGATCGCAAAAATGGGAATGTTGACTGGTCCAGGGACTGTAGAACTTACTAATAAGTATATCTGAAATGTCCGATTTATGTGCAATATTCTGTACAACATGGAGCATATAAGTTTTGAATATATGTAAAATTTATAGAATGTTCGATATTTCCATAGTCAGTAATGTTACAAGGTTGATCGATTGCTTGATGTTTCAAGAAAAACTAAATTAAGCTGTCAAGTACTTAAGCTTGTATTCCTTATGTACTAACCGTTAATTTTTATTTTCTTATTTCTTCACAACTTACACAATAAAACTTCATGATGACTTCAAATAAAGAACAGCGTCAAAAGCGTTGTTTCATTGCTTGGTTTTAACATGTATTTTTAAAGACTTAATCTCATATGGTGAATAAAAGGATATGGAGTAAATGCATATGTGACACAGTCTCTACAAATACATGGTAAAAACAAGCAAAGGAACAACGCTTTTATTGTTGTTCTTCATCTTGAAGTCACCATGAGGCCTTCAACAATGAGCTTTGCTCATACCTCATAGTAAATTCAGGACGGCCCCTACCACCGGTTTAAACGGAATTCTTTGCTAATTGTCGAGCAACGCTACATCCATGTCTTTCTTGGTCATGGGTGCGGGATTGTCAACAAACATCAATTAAACTGGCAAGTGCTCTTACAATCACTGTCATCCTTTGCCTATCATCATGTGCATTAAATCCGTATATCTTCTTTGCCTACTTAAAAGACTTGTACATGAGAACCCATTATACGGAAAGTTTTCGTGATCAAGGTATCACTCAACACAAGCTTATTGTGAAATTTTAAATGCAGGTACTAAATTATAGTTCTGAAAAAAATATTTTTATTGAAATATAAATACGTGTGTTTGTCGGTCAATCAAAACGTTATTGCAACAAAAAATTAAAGTTCAATTGTCACAAACGACTAGTATTAGTCAATTCATCGCATGGCAACCGTTGCCCGTCAGTATACATTTTTTGCTATCCGTTTGATGAATCTTCTCGCATAAAAAAGATATGAAGCAATACCTTTGCAAAAACTGGTTATTTTTTCTTCTTCGATCATTTTTTTTTTCTTTTTAATTACATAAAAGCAAACTTTACTATTATTTTGACCAACACCATTTAGTAAAAATTTCATGAATTCATTCCCTACAAACAAAAATATGGGAAAGGGAAACAGAATTGATCAGACAAGAAATCTTACTAGATTTGCAATTGAAAGCAATAGCTGATGTCACCGCTGCGGCCAATTTGATGATTCCATCTTGTTCGCAGCCTCAAAATCTATATAAAAATCACTAAAATCGAACAAAGTTGAAATTCTAACTTAGCTATGCAGACATGTTGGAAATGGTGGCCATTTTGAAAATTTCTTTGTGGCATGCCCATCTTCTTATAGTGATCTAGCAATTTGCTAAATATGAATGAAATGTGTCAACGCATCTTTGAGATTTTATCACTTTTATTTAATCGGACAATTTCAAATTGTCGTACTTTGGCATTGATCTTTTAAATGGCAGTATTTTGAAATTTTTGTTTCGTTGCATGCACATATCTTTAAGGTGATCCAACTTTTTGCCAAATATGAATAAATTCTGTCAATGCATCTTTGAAAAAAGCCCGGAAAAAAATAGGTGGAAGAAAGAAAGAAAGCGTAATAATAATAACAAAGAAACTGACAAAAAAAAAAAAAAAAAAAAAAAAAAATGTCGCGTCCTGACTTCGTCTTGGGCTACATAAATATCTGATATTTACATGTAACGGTGCAACTTTCGACAACTATTTCAAACAAAAGTTTGATAAATGGTTGTTTGATTTTTCAGATCGACGTATATTCCACCTCCGCATTGTGCTGTGGAGTTTGGTAGTGATTTCAGTGTTCATTTTGACTGTTGTATTGACAACTCTTCTTGCCGTGAAGTTGTATAGGAAGCGTAAGTTTTTTCATAAAATGTTTGAATCTTAGCGAGTGAAAAACTGAAATAGACTGGATGTAAAAGATTCATAATTACATGGTAAATGAAAGGATATGGAGTAAATATACATGAGACAAAGTCTCTACAAATACATGGTAAAAACAAGCAAAGGAACAACGCTTTTATTGTTGTTCTTCATCTTGAAATCGCCATGAGGCCTTCAACAATTAGCTTTGCCCATACCTCATAGTAAATTCAAGACGGCCTCTAGCACCGGTTTGAGCGGAATTCTTTTGATAATTGTCAAATAATGCTACATCCATGTCTTTCCTGGTCATAGATACGGGGTTGTCAACAAACATCAATTAAACTGGCAAAGTAGTTTTACAATCACTGTCATCCGTTTTCCGACAAAAGAACTAGTGTCTTAAGCTAGTGGACGACTACAACATATAGACAAACACAGGGCACTCACAAAGTCGATTGTCAAAAAACTTGGCATCATAGAATAGTAAGATTTGGGCATTTGAACAGGTGGTCAGAATTACATTTCGAAATTACAAAAATAAATGTCAAAAATTGAAAGTATGATCGTATATCCATATGAGAAATTCTCTCACGAACAAGTACACCATAACTGAAATATATAGAGAGTATACATCTCTCGCACGGGGAATCTTTTAAGGGACTCCACATTGCAGCATAGAAAAACTCCTGTCGTAAATGGTAAATGAAAGGATATGGAGTAAATGCACACGAGACAAATACATGGTAAAAACAAGCAAAGGAACAACGCGTTTATTGTTGTTCAGTGTTCATTTTGACTGTTGTATTGACAACTCTTCTTGACGTGAAGTTGTATAGGAAGCGTAAGTTTTTTCATAAAATGTTTGGTTCTTAGCGAGTAGAAAACTGAAATAGACTGGATGTAAAAGATTCATAATTACATGGTAAATGAAAGGATATGGAGTAAATATACATGAGACAAAGTCTCTACAAATACATGGTAAAAACAAGCAAAGGAACAACGCTTTCATTGTTGTTCTCCATCTTGAAATCGCCATGAGGCCTTCAACAATGAGCTTTGTCCATACCTCATAGTAAATTCAAGAGGTATACATTAATTAATAAATATTCTTTTAAATTGGGTAAAATTATCACAAATACATCGGCAGACGAATACCGAAGCAAGAACGAGGAAAGGGGAAGTTCTAAAATCATAAATAAAAAATCAAGGCAATTCACAGCAACATGAATTGAGACAGTATGACAAAGACAAAACAAATAAACAAAAAAGAACAAGAACGTCACAACTCTAAAGCACTAGCAGTGTGAACCCCTATAAAAACTGAGGTGTCATCAGGTGCTCCGGAAGGGCAAGCGTGATCTGCTCCACGCGTGGCACCCGTCACACTGCCAGTGAAAGGTGCATGATGTGCATTATGCATTATGTTTTTGAAAAGCAAATAACTGTAGAGCCTCATGCTTAATCAATTTGAAGAATTGACTAAAATGTTTTCTACAATGATATAAAATATGTTAAAACAAGAAAGTCGCATTTGTTTCGCATGGAAATAATTCTTGTCTTTTTTCCCAAGGGAGATAATTTACTTATCATATTTCTTTGCTATATTTTTTAGATAAATATAGACCGAATAGTATGTGTTTATTTTTAAATTTGCTATATTTTCACTAAAGAATCTCCCCATTTTTGCCAAAATTTCAAGACTCATTATCTTTTACTTATGTTGAACAATTTTAAATTTGCACTTCAAACTGTCAGAACACCGAAACTATGAGAATAAGATTAATTAAATGACTAAATTTTCTTCTCAGTTTATTTTATTTGTTATGGAACTTTTTTGTTATATCTGGATAGTCATATGTGTGTTATATCTTAGGAAGAGCATTAGCGTAAGTCTGTGTTAAAATATATATTTTGTACTCCGTCATTTTTTTCTAAAGTAAATGTCCCTTCATTGTTAATTTAAGACAGGAGTTTGCCTCTCCTGCAGTGTGGAGTCCGTAAAAAAGATTCCCCGTGAGAGAGATGATTACAGTTATGGTGTACTTGTTTTTGAGAGAATTCTCATATGAATGCACTATCATTCTTTCACATTTTGGCTTTTTAATTTTTTCGTAATTCAAAATTGTTTTTCTGACCACCTGTTTATTGTGCCCGCGTCTCATGATTTTATTATGCCAAGTTTTCTTACAATTGGCTCGATGAGTGCCCTGTGGTTGTTTAAATGTTGTGATCGTCCTCTACTAGTCTTTTTGTCGGGAAATTGATGACGGCGATTGTAAGAACACTTGAACTTGCTATGAGGAATGAGTAATACTCATTGTTGAATGCCTCATGGTGACTTCAAGATGAAGAACAACAATACATGTAAAAGCGTTGATCCATTGCTGTGTTTTACCATGTATTTGTAGAGATTTTGTCTCATTTGCATTTACTCCAAATCCCTTCATTGTTAACATAACATCATATTGAAATTACTGTAAATTGAATTTCAGCATATCTCTTGTGTATAGATCCAATCAAAACTTTTTTCAAGACCACCAACATTATCATTTCGCCGTTTCAGAAACTGATGAATTGTGGGTACAGATATTGTCTTTGAAATTTTGATGTACGGACAATCGATTTTCAATTGTCAATCAATGACGTTATGTTATTTACGATCTTAACCAATCAAAATATTTTGGTGTACGCTCTACCCATAACCCTTTTGGCGAATTGAATTATGTTTAAAAACTGGAAGNAAAAATAGAAAAGACAATAAGATAGGAGCGATAATACTAATCAGCTAAGAACAGACATATGCAAGTTGGAGATAATCCTTAGGTTTATGCAGATTCAAAAATTAAGGTATTGCAAATTTCAAAAAAAAAAAAAATAGAATAGAATTAAAAAAAAAGTAATAACAAATATCGGTTTTCGGGTCCGCACCGAAGTTCTGATACTTTGGTTGATGAATGCTGTTAGGGGCCATTAGCAGGGGTTGGAACAGTGGTACTATAAACATAATAAAAAAGTCATAGTAAATCTAATTAAGACTAGAATACTTGAGATTCTTTGTGTTATTTTTGCTTCTTTATAGAGAATTAATTTCTCATTTATGTAAAGTTTAGGAGATATTTAAACAAAAATAAATAACATGTTTGGCAATTCTTTTCATTTTCTGTCAATTTATTCTTGTTCAGTGTAGCTGATATGTTCTGGAGCAGTTACAGCTCATATGCTTCAAGATCTTTTTCAAGGTTAAATGAAGTTAAATCAAGAATATTGTATCATTAGTTTGTTCCAAAAGTATATGTATAAAAAACATAAAATGTTGACAACATTAATTTCCGTTCAGCCGTAGACTTTTTTTTGATAAAATTTGTTCGATAGTACTGTTCGAAATGTAAAAATAAACCATGTCAATGTATGGTGACACAAAAATCATCAACGAGTCATATGATTCTTTGGGCCGATAAACTATCTTGGAACAATTTTAATTTGGCACCCTCATCTAAAAAAAACGTCCCATGTAATAAGCAAATACATGTATAAGGATGATTAATGCTGCTTTATACAATCCTCTAATAAAATAAAAACAAATATAACTAGATTTGCAATTGCAAGCGATAGCTGATGTCGCCCCTGGCAGCCAATTCGTTGATTCCATCAAATCTACCTAGAAATCAAAATTCGTTGAATTCCGACCAAGTTGAAATTTTGACGTCTTAGAAATGGCGGACAATTTGAAAAAAAAATCTTGCATTCGGTCCAGCAGATAGTGATCCAACTTTTTTCATAGTTGAAATCTGTCCATGCATAATTGAGAAAATAACAGTTTTAGTTGAAATTGGACCGAAATAGTATTCTTCGTATTCGTGCTACCATCTTGGAGGTGACAGCCATTTTGAAAAAAAAAATCTTGAATGCACATCTCCAGATAGTGATCCAACATTGTACTAAATATGATTCAATTCTGTCAAGGCATCTTTGAAAAATCACCCGGACAAAAAGAGGTAGAAGAAACAATAATAGTAACAAATTATTACTGTGTTCGCAAGCGAAACACAAAAGTCGCCCAAACCTCCCATTGATCATCATCGTAGCAATTTTTATTCTCAAAATTAGTTCTACACTTTGTATACAACAATTCTGTGAAATTTCGTGCAGTTTGATAAACTTTGCATTTTCCCGCCTTTTTTCAGTTTCCATGGCAACGGTCGCCATTTTGAGCATTTTTCACCTCAAAACATATTCTACACTTTTCACATAACTTTTCTGTAAATTTTCATGCAGTTTGGAGCACTTTTCATTGTCCCGCCATTTTTCAGTTTCCATGGCAATGGCTGCCATTTTGAACATTTTCAATCTAAAAATATTTTGTACACTTCCTCTACAACCTTGCTGTAAAATTTTATGCAATTTGGAGCACTTTCAATTTTCCCGCCTTTTTTCAGTTATCATGGCAACGGCGGCCATTTTGAAAATTCCAAGACTGAAATGCACATCTTGGGACGAGGTTCCATCATGCTGTGAAGTTTGATTAAGATTGGATCAAGGTCTCCGAGAATTTTGTGGGACAAGTTCACAGACGGAAGAAAGAGAGGAATAATAATAACAACAAGTGATAATGTGTTTGCAAGCAAACACAGAAGTCGCCCAAATCAGAATTAATCCTTTATGTTCTGTGAAAGAAAAATGAGTGTTGGATTTAAGAATTAGGGTCTTAAAACACACCCTGATTCTGTCTATCAGTGATACCAGTATCACCCTGATTCTGTCTATCAGTGATACCAGTATTTTTACTAACCTGTACACACTTTGTGATTGCATCAGAAAAATCATTTCTATTTATATATTATGAAGTAAGACTTTTCCTCTATGGTGTGTAATTATATCAAAGTTTCATTGAATTTTGACCAACCATTTTTGAGAAAACTATTACGTCAACTGTTCGAAAACCAATTGATAGGTCTTTCTTGAAAGTTGTGTCATAATATTTTCATAATTGTTCAACAATTTAAGCTAAACATGAACATTTATTGATAATTTTATATGAAATAAAATTTTTGTCTATGACCTTGAACTTTGACCTCGACCTTATTTTGAAGGTCACATCTTCCTTTACATTTTTTTGTAATGAATGACTCTATGTGTCTTCGATGGTATTTGAGCTATAAGCGAAAAACCCAAATTTAGACATAAAAATCGGTTTTCGGTCCATAGGCCCAAAACGGCTGGTCCAATAATTTTGGACCCATGTAAAACATGTAAATCTCAACAAAACTCACATTTCTGCCATTGGATTTAATCAGCTATCTATTACGGTTTCTGAGATAATCCAATAACAAGGTCTTGGGTCAAAGTTCAAAGTGACCAATGACCTTTGACCTTAGCATTTTTAGATGTAACACATATCACCTAAGTTGAATGGAAATGGTTTGAGGTTTCTACTTCTAACCGTTTTCGAGAAAACACAACTTAAAAGATGTGACGAAATTTTCAAGGGGCATAACTTCTGAACGGTTGACCATAGAATTTCGATCTAAATGTAAGAAATGTACGTCATCACCTAACTAACATTTTTGTTATACATTTAATCAGCTATCTTTTACAGTTTCCAAGTTAATCCAATAATAAGATTTGGGGTCAAAGTTCAAAGTGACCGAAGACAGTGGTCATTTGAAAAATTTTTAACACCCAAATGCACATCTTTGGGTGGTGATCTACCTTCCTGTGAAGTTTGATTGTGATTGGACAAGGGGTCTCTGAGAATTTGGTTGGACAAGATGATTTTTAGAGGCGGAAAATAATAATAATAAGAAACGGTGCAAACACAAGTAGTCGCCAAACTTTGTTTGGGCGACTTAACTAGTATTAATTGTGTTTGGATGCAAACACAAGAAGTCTCCCAAACGAACTCCCATATCAGAATTCAAAGGATTTAGATGAGATCCAAAATTTCAAAGGAACCTTCCTGTCAAATTTAATTCAATTCTGAGCACTTTGGACTTTCCCGCTTTTTTCCGTTTCCATGGCAATGGGAACCAATTTGAAGTCTTGAAAACCAGAAGCCAATTCCGCAGATGTAAGGCAACCCTCCTGTAAAATTTCATCCGATTCTGAGGACTTTGATTGTCCCGCCGTTTTTGGCCGCTTTCATGGGAACGGCGGCCATTATGAAAATTCCAAGAATTGACTGCACATCTTGTGATGAGGTTCCATAATCCTGTGAAGTTTCATCAAGATTGGATCACTGGTGTCCGAGGAATTTGGCGGACAAAGTCGCGGCGGAAAACGGAAGAAGAATAATAGAAATAAGAAACACAGCAAAAACAATAAGTCTCCACAAAAGTTCGTTTGGGAGACTTAATAATAATAAAAAGTAATAACTGTGTGCTTTTTTCCGTTTCCATGGTAACGGCGGCCATTTTGGAAATTCCAAGACCGAATGGCACATCTTCTCATTGGCCTCTACCATCATGTGAAGTTTCATGAAGTTCCAATTATCGGTCTTCGAGATATGTCCCGGACAAAAATTTTACGCCGGAAGAATAAGAAGAAGAATAATAATAAAAAAGAATAATAAGAAACGGAGCAAAAACAATAAGTCGTCAAACTTCGTTTGGGCGACTTAATAATAAGAAACGGAGCAAAAACAATAAGTCGCCAAACTTCGTTTGGGCGACTTAATAATAATAAAAATTTATAACTGTATCAGGATGCTGATACAAAAGTCTCCCAAACGAACTCCAAAATCAGAAATCTGGGCTAAAAATCACTTCCACACATCGTAGGCAACTTGTCTATTGAGTTTCATTCAAATCTGAGCACTTTCAATTTTCCCGCCTTTTTTCTTCGACACCGGAAACGTATTCCCCATGTCCTGAACAACCTTCCTGTAAATTTTCATCCAATTCCGAGCACTTTGATTTTCCCGCTTTTTTGCCGTTTCCTTGGCAACAGGTGCAATTTTGAAGTTTTGGACACCAGAAACCTATTCCCCATGTCCTGAACAACGTTCCTGTAAATTTTCATCCAATTCCGAGCACTTTGATTTTCCGCCTTTTTTGCTGTTTCCATGGCAACCGAAGCCATTTTGAAAATTTAAAGACATTCTTGCACCACTTCAGATAAGGACCCATGTTGCTATGAAGTTTGGTCTACATCGGATCACTAGTCTCTGAGAAAACGCTTGGACAAAATATTTGGCGGAAAGACGAGAAGAACAAGAAAAATAACTAGATTTGCAATTGCAAGCAATAGCTGATGTCGCCCCTGACAGCCAATTCGATGATCCCATGTTAATCGCAGTGTAAAAATCTACATAGAAATCAAATTTCATTGAAATCGGATAAAGTTGAAATTTTGACGTATTTTGGGCGGCCATCTTGAATATGACGGCCATTTTGAAAAATTTTTTCGCATAAATTCCTTTCTCTCATCTTAATAAACATTTATGTACAATTTGAACAAATTCTTCAATACAGTTCCTTAGATATTGAATCCTCCATTTCTCAACGTAAAAGGGCGGCCATCTTGGAAATGGCGGCCATTTTGAAAATTTCTGCCGGTGCAAGCACATCTTCTCATGGTGGTCCAACTTTGTGCCAAGTATGATTGAATTCTGTCCAGGCATCTTTGAGAAAACAGGCGGAAAAAAATCCTTGGAAGAAAGAAAGAATAATGAAAAATAATAATAACAAAGAAACGGACCAAAAACAGTATGTCGTCCCGACTACGTCTGGGGCGACATAACAAGATTTGCAATTGCAAGCAGTAGCTGATGTCGCCCTTGGCAGCCAATTTGATGATTCCATTTCGTTTGCAGCGTAATAATCTCCCTAGAAATCAATTTTCGTTGAAATCGGACAACGTTGGAATTTTGATGTATTTTGGCAGCCATCTTCAAAATGTCGGCCATTTTGAAAAATTTTTTGATGCATACCCATCTTTTGATGATTCAACTTTTTGTCAAATATGAATGAATTCTGTCAAGGCAAGTTTGAGATTTTATGACTTTCAAAGAAATCCGACAAATAAGAAAAGCTGACGTAACTTGGCAGCCATCTTGAAAATTGCAGCCATTTTGAAATTTTATTTTGCTGGAGGTAAAACTTCATAAGGTGATCTAACGTTGTACTAAATGTCATTTAATTCTGTCCAGGCATCATTGAGAACCTGCGTGGACAAAAAGAGGTGGAAGAAAGAAACAATAATAATAATGAACGAGTGATAATGTGTTTGCAAGCAAACACAGAAGTCGACCAACCAGAAATAATTCCGGAATGTTCTTTGAAAGAAGAATGAGTCCTCAATTTAAGAATTTGGTCTTAAGTTATCGCCATTCTGTCTATCAGTGATATTAGTATTTTTGAATAACCTGTACACACTTTGTGATTGCATCAGAAAATTCATTTCTGTTTATATATTATGAAGTAAGGCATGTCCTCTATGGTGTGTAATTATATTATAATTTTAAATTACATTGAAATACATAAATGTTTCATTGAATTTTGACCACCCATTATTGAGAAAACTTGTACGTCAATTGTTCCAAAAACAATGGATAAGTCTTTCACGAAAGTTGCGTCATAGTATTATCATAAATGATCAACAATTCAAGCTAAATATATACATTTACTGATACTTTTACGCGAAATAAAGTTTTTGGCTATGAACTTGGACTTTGACGTTGACCTCATTTTGAATAACATTTTTTGTATTGAATGACTCTATGTATCTTCAATGGTATTTGAGCTATAGGCAAGAAACCCGAGATCAAACATCAAAAGTCGATTTTTGGTCCATAGGCCCAAACCGGTTGGTCCAATAATTTTGTACCCATGTAACAAATGTAGATCTAAACAAGACGCATATTTTTGCCATTACATGTTATCAGCTATCTACTACAGTTTATGAGTTAATCAAATGACAAGGTCTAGGGTCAAAGTTCAAGGTGACCAATGACCTTTGACTTTGGCATTTTTAAATGTAACACATATCACTTAAGTTGAATTGAAAAGGTTTCAGGTTTCTATCTCTAACCGTTTTCGAGAAAAGCCTACTTTATAGATGTGACGAAACTTTCAATGGCCATAACTCCTTAACGGTTGACCATAGAATTTCGATCTAAATGTAAGAAATGTCCGTCATAACCTAACTAACATTTTTGTCATTACATTTATCAGCTATCTTTTACAGTTTCCGAGTAAATCCAATAATAAGATTTGGGGTCAAAGTTCACAGTGACCAGTGGTCATTTTGAAAATTTCAACACCAAAGTGCACATCTTTGGGTGGTGATCTACCTTCCTGTGAAGTTTGAGATTGGACTAGTGGTCTCTGAGAATTCGGTTGGACAAGATGATTTTAGAGACGGAAAAATAATAAGAAGAAGAAACGGTGCAAACACAAGAAGTCGCCAAACTTTGTTTGGGCGACTTAGTAATAATAATGAATGATAGAGAAACGGACAAAGAACAATATGTCGTCCCGACTACGTCTGGGGCGACATAATAAGAATTGAGTAAAACAATAAGTCTCCCCAAACTTCGTTTGGGAGACTTAATAATGATAATGATAACAAAAACAGCTAGATTTGCAATTGCAATAAAGCTGATGTCGCCCCGACAGTCAATTTGATTATTATAGCTTGTTCGTAGCATCAAAATCTACCTAGAAATCAAGTTCATTGAAATCGGTCAAAGTTGAAATTTTTACATATTTTGGTGGCTATCTATAAAACAGCAACCATTTTGTCAATGCATTATGATTGTCCAACTTTGTGCAAAGTATGAACAAATCTGAAAATTTTATGAAAGGTAAAACTCATCATAATTTCCATCATTTAGAAGCCTTTTGAGACCTTTAGCCCCAAAACTTCATTCTTTATTAGGGCTACAGGAGGGTGTTTTTAAGGCTCCAAGCTCTCGGATAAGAGTTTGGGCTTATTGAACCAAAATACATTCTGGGCAAAAAAATTTAGTATTTTTCGCGCGAGGCTTGGGACTAAAAGACATGTCGGGTGTCTCGGAAGGTGGATGTGCGCCCTCTGTACTGGTGGTTTGAATAGGGCGTAAGCCCCCTCGCCGGTGGGCAATCATGGAAACCATTCATCGTCGCTAGATAGCCTAGCGTACAGCTCAAAAGGTTTTGATCACAAAGTGGTTTTAATATGCACTGTATATTTTTTTTTAAATGAAGCCTGATTTTGAAGAGCAAAAATTTACACTCATCAAAAAAAAAAATAGCTTTTGACCAAATATGAAATTATTCATACCAATGGCAACAGAGAAAATTCCGATTTAAATTTTCAATCAGACAACACTGCGTACTTGTCAGCCATCTTGAAAATGGCGGTCATTTTGACATTTTATTTTTTGATAGTTTCCATCCACTATTCATACTAAACGTTTCTGTGGTAGGTTTTATGAAGGTTCTTCCAGTGGTTTAAGAGATAATTGATGCTGAGTGTTTGAAGGTACATTTTTGAAATTTAACAAACTTGTTTATTGGCATCCATTTTGAAAAAAAAAATGTTTTATGCACATCTACTCATGGTGATCCAGCTTTGTGCCAAATATAAATACATTCTGTCCAGGCATCTATTAGAACTCAGCCCGACAAACTTTTCCAGAAGAATAAAAATATGTCGTCCCGACTACGTCTGGGGCGACATAATAAGTCTCCTCAAACTTCGTTTGGGAGACTTAATAATGATAAAGAAACGGACAAAAACAATTTGTCGTCCCGACTACGTCTGGGGCGACATAAATACTTGAATGTGATTTCATATGTGCATTTAAAAGTTTAAATTACCATTAAAAATATGACATTTTTGTAGATATGGAAAAAGTTGTATCTATTGGAGGACAGATGTAAGTAGATAACGTTATTTTTAAACATGTTCTTACGGGTTTCACTGTTTTTTTTTCATGATTCAGAGAATTATGGATAAAGATTATCAGAATAATTGCTTTTAGTATTTTGAACCCGCATAAAGTATGTGCAATTTCTCAATTTAAACACCTTACAATGACAAAATAAGGGTTGTTCATTCAACTTTAAAAAGGGACTTCTCTTTCCTGCATAACAATGTCATTTGCAGATTTTTTGCTTTTTAAGTTCAAATTCAAAGCGTAATTTTAAGTTGTCAGAAGAATATAAACCTGTTTCCACTGTGTTAAGACTAAGATACTGCATAAAATACAAACATGTTCATAACTTGTTATAAGAACATGTTATCATTAATCCAAATCAGACTGATTTTACAAAGGGCTTCTCTGCTATCAACTTACTTGTAAATATTTCTAATGAGTTTGGTAGAGCTTTGGACAGCTTTCCGCTGAAGTCCGAGCAGTATTTAATGATATCAGTAAAGCGTTTGATCGAGTATGGCATAGGGGTGTAATATTCAAATTAAAACAATGGGAATTTCAGGGAATCTATTGAGATGGTTTGAAAATTATCTTACTGGGCGTTTACAAACAAAAAGTGGTAGCAACTCTAGGCGGGTGTTCCCCAAGGTTCTATATTAGGTCTTTTATTATTTATTGTCTTTATTAATGATATTATCACCGACATACAGGCTTGTATCAAACTGTTTGCCGATGACACTGGTATACATTTAACGATTGATTCCCGCCAAAGTTCAGCTGATTTACTTGGTAATGATCTTAAAAAAATCCACGAGTGGTCTCAACAGTGGATTGTTAAATTTAACCCAAATCAAACTGAGTCTATGATTATTTCTAGAAAATCAATAAAACCAGCCCATCCTCCTCTTCATATGGATAATCATGTTCGTCAAGAAGTAGTTAGACATAAACATCTTGGTATTATTTTCTCAATTCATGGTACATGGCACGATCATATTGATTATATAGTTAAAAAAGCTTACACAAGAATTAACTTTCTGCAAAAATTTCGATTTGTTCGTGATAGGTTTACACTCGAGAAAATGTATTTATCTTATATTAGACCTATACTTGAATATGGCGATGTTATTTGGGATAATACGAACCAAACATTGATAAATGAAATAAAAAAAGGATCAGCTGGATGCTGCCCGTATCGTTACAGGAGCAACCAGACTTACTTCTATTCAAAAACTTTACCAAGAAACAGGGTGGGAAAATTATCAGAGAGAAGGAAAACACATAAACTAATTTCATTTTATAAAATAATTAATAACTTGACTCCGCAGTACTTAAGGAATATGCTTCCGAGACAAATATGTAATAAACATAATCATCACACTCGCCAATCTCAAAATATTTCAGGAATGGGGACTAGAATTATTTTTTATGCTATTTCTTCCCCTCTACTATACATGTAGGAACAATTTACCTACTTGTATACGTAATTCGTCTTCATTAGACATTTTCAAAAATAGTATCATGGAGAAAATTTCAACACCTAGTTATTTTTATACAGGAACCCGTATGGGACAAATACTACATGCTAGATTGAGAATGGATTGTAGTTCACTTAATCACCATTTATTTGTTCGTAACATTGTCGATTCTCGTCTCTGCTTTTATGGGGAAGTTGATTCTACAAGCCATTTTTTTTATTAAAATGTAAGAGATACAATGAGTTGCATATTTCAACTATAGATTATCCCGTTACAATAAATATTAAACTTCTATTACATGGGTCTGACAAACTGTCTCCGGACAGAAATTTATATTAAAAAGTAAAAGATTCTTATCATTATTTTATTTTTCTTCTACTGTTGTGGTTTATGTATGTATCTTCTGCCATTCCATGATATTCCATCACATCACACCTTTTTTTATTATAACATTTATTTGTTATGGTTGCAATAATACACATTCACGAAGCATGTGCTTAACTTAATATTTGTATTAGCATTATCTATATATGTCAATAGGAGCGGGACTTGCATAAGCTTTGATAGCTTGTTTCCCGATCCTTTCATTTTGGATTTATAATTTATAATGTTGTAATATATACTTGTCTTTATTTTGTGAATAAATATGTTTAAACCAAAGATAATGAACGATTACAAGATGTATTACAATTTTAAATAATCAAGCACTATGATCAATAACAATAACATTTGTGGACGAGAAAACAATTTCATAATTCAAGGTCACTACATAAAAGAACTATACTGCAGACGTACTGGTTGTCATAAACTCGGAAATGTCACTTTGTTTCACAATGTTCTTTCATTATGAAATTTGACACATCATTAAATTTCTTAGTTTCAACATTGGCGGAAATAATGTCTAATGTGGACATAACAGCGGCAACTTCTGGTCGTTTTGGTGCTGGTTCATCTTCTTCGTCGCTAGTGACTGATTCTGCGGCATTTCTAGATGAAATAATGTCCTCGTTAATATCGTTGTGGGTCATCTGAATTGATGTTGATACGTTGTCATCTACAGTTTTATAGGCGTCAAAATTCACATCGGATCAAAGGCCAATCCTGCGTAGTTGCGATAGTGGGATATCATCGTCCATTTTATCGTCGCTATCGTTGTCAGGAACTGGGTCAGAAGACTGGAAACCGGCATGCTTAAAGCAATTGGTAATAGTTTCAGTTGTTACTCTACCCCAGGCGTTGTTTACAGTCTAAGTGCGTCAAGCACAGACACCGATAAGTCTGTTTTCGAATCAAGAGCTTTTTTTGAATGATTAGCTTTCTATAATGCAATTTTAAATTCCTATTTACACCTTGATCCGTTGGCTGAGTTATGTGTTGTTGTGTTTGGTGGTAAAAACACCAATTTAATTGATTTTAAGCCTGGTACATTTGGATGAGCTGGACAATTGTCCAAAATCATTACTATTGATCTTTTTTCTTTTGTCATTAATTTCTCTAATTTATGAAGCCAATTTGAAAAAAAATTCTGAAGTCATCCATGTTTTTTTGTTAGCCTGATATTCAGTTGGCAGAGATTTGACATTTTTAAAGCATCATGGATTTAAAGACTTGCCAATAATAAGGATTGATAACTTATCATTTCCAGACATGTTTGAACATACCGAAGCAGTAAGCCTATCTTTACTTTGTTTGCCACCATGGTATTTTACATCTTTTATCAGGCATTAGTCTAAAGAATAAACTTTATCTGCATTATAATTTGATCATGTGAATAATCTTTCAATATGTTTGCCAATTTAATTTTCCAATCATTAATTTCATATGAATTTTCATCTACAGATCTTGATTCACCACAAAGTTTCTTAAAGGTGATATTATGGCGTGACTTGAATCTCTCTAACCAACCTGATGAACATTCAAAGTCATTTTCTGAAATTCCCAAATTTGTAGCAAAAAACCTAGCATTTTCTCTTAATAAACATGATAAATCACCAGATACGGCAACATTTATATTTCTTACAGTTTTAAATCATTTTGTATTCAAAACCAAGGCACTCACAGTGTGAAAACCCATGAAACTGAGAGGGACATCAGGTGTCCCGGACGCGAAAGCATGTCCTGCTCTATTAAAAGCAAGGTAGTAAGTAAACAAATCCCTAACTCAGCACCTTTGTGACAGTATTTTTGCTTTGTTAAAAAAATCACTGTTTAAACTACATACTCGACAGTAACAAATCAAATGTAAAATGTACACTCAACAGGCTTGAGAGGTAGGTATATTCCTGCGAAGAAAGGGAAAGTTCACAACTGGGAAGTTGAAGCCATTGTATGCTGTGTTGGTGTTCTATAGTTTTGTTTCAAGAACAAATGACTAGACAATATCATACTCCAAATATTGAAAACAAAATTTGGCACGGAATTATCAAACTAAAACAATGCTTTTTCATGAAGATGATAAGATAATAAATTTTGTCTTTGGAAATCGGTGATTAGATTAGTTGTATGTGAATAAGAGCAAATTACGAAGATATATATTGCCAATTCACACATAGAAAATGATAAATAACAAAATAATGAAATTAATATACATTATGTTCTATCGATCGTAATATCGTCAAATAATTTCGCTTGAGTGCAAATGTAATCAATTCACTTGGAACATAAAAACTGACGCAAAACCTTTTAACTTTCTAGAGAACCATTTTAAGACTGCAAAATTAGCTACGAGTGGGGTTGCACTAGTTAGTTACATCAAAACTTTATGTATATTTTTTTTTATAACAGATAATTTCTAGATTCTTATGCCGTATGAAAATGCAAAATGTGAGACTCATCCAGTCATAAATATTCTGTCGATAAGGCTGAAAATACCAATTTCCCCGCTTCATTGCCAAAGTTTGCCTACACAGTCATTACAAAAACAAGATATACCGTAAGAAAACAAAGCTTTCAATGCCAAAGAAAATGCTGCAAAAAACCTTATTCGATCGAAGTGCTAAAGGAAGGTTAATGTGTGCAGATATTAAGAGGTATCAAGTTAAAATTATAAAATTAGCGTTTTCTTTTATCAATTTTTTTACGTTGAAAACGTCATAAGAAAGAGCCACTTTGATTTTACAAAAAAAAAGAGAAGAATACAGTAAGACCAATTCTTATTTTAAAAATGAATGCTATCTGAAAAATTCAACATTGCCGGGGAAAGTGTTAAGTCATTGATTATTTTTCTACTTTAAACAAGGAATATGCATGTAAAATGATAATCATTTCATATGAGTGAAAAATAGAGTGAATAAAGTGAACTCGAATTGCAATATATGATCATTGACGACAATAGGCCATATCCGAGTTCTGGTATTTAGATTTACCAGTTTTTGTTTGTCCGCCCTACGTCACAAACATGTCCGCCCCATGTGATCAGTTTAATGACGTTATAGGCTTTGTGACGTGACGTTTTCTATACTGTGACGTGTTCAAAAGTGGTCCGGTAAATTCTGATACCACAGCTCGAATATGGTCTATTGGCATTGTATTATTCGGCTTTTGAAGTCAGTTTACTTTTCTGACAATTAGAATGAAGGCACAAGAATTGTAGTCATTGCTTTTAGAAAAAAAAAGTTTTTCAGAAGTGCAAATTAAGTGGCAACCCATGGGTGACTTCTGAAATCATGTAACCAACCACATTTGCAGCAATTATGCAAACTGGTACTTAAATTTCTTTAAAGTTATGTTTACATCAACAAGGTATCTGCGGTACTATTTCCAGATGAGTAAATGACTTATCATTTGTGCCAATCGATAAACGAGGATTCTTTAAAAAAAACATACAATAAGAAGGAGATAAACGTTTTAAAAAAAATAAAATCGTCTTATCAATTAACACATTTCTTTAGTAGTTCCAACACAGCGAATATTAACGTCTTTCGGGAATTATGGACATCCGCCTGTGTAGATATGTGTTTAATTACTTTACGTTAATGTGTGATTATGCATCGAGTAATAATACAACTATTCAAGTAATTATCTTTAATGCATTATTCATGTTATTTATTTTTTGATTTTTCTTTTAGTTTTTAGACTGCATCATAAAAAAATCTGACAAAGAATTCTAATACTTTTAGCATGTTTAGTAAGAATAAGTATTTATGTATATATTGTTATATATTGTAACAAATTATACTTTTATTATATTGTTAGATATTATGGAGCACCGGAGAGTAACATTACACATACCTATGGTAGAATAAGACAACCAAACGAAGGGGTAGACAATAACAACCCATACCTAGATGTTATAAGCTCAAATGACGATCAGGATAAAAGTTCGACAGAAGATACTCACTCAGAGGAATCTGAACATTACATTGACGTTATTTAAAAAATGTTATCTCTGCTCTTTTTTTATATTTGATTGAAGATATCCCGGTCCATTGGACAGGAAAGAAAAATTTTGTATTAATGTAACACACCACTTTCTCATTTTAAACAATAAACGCAGAATTTTTCTGACTTAAAACGATTTATGGTTTTGCTCTTTTCAAAAACAAATTTGACCAACTGCATGCAATACTATATCAAGTCACTTGCTGAAATGTACACTCCATATGCTGTAGAGGAGGATATATTAACAAATAAAGCACTGATGTTTTACTCACTGCAGTTATTATTTTTTTAAAACTAAGCTTCAAAACACGACAAACACATTGTGGATAAACCACCAGCTCTAACTCTATTTCATTCGTAGTGTATATCTTGCTTGATCTGTGTGTTTTGCTATTTACTGAAAAAGAAAACTCCGATCTTTTTGTGTACAATACTTGATGTATCAAAGTCGTTAAAAGAGATATGCATAGAATTGGTTTGTAGAAGGTGTAGAAAATCCAAAGGATGAATTATACTGCGAATTTTCTCTCCAGAAAAAAAAACATAACCCTCTTTCAGGTTAAATGGTCGGTGCTTTAGTTCTTTACTTCTGGTGCTGTTTATTGTATATTTAAGAAAACGCTCTTCTGGTCCAGAAAAACAAACTGCGATACTAGTAAAATTGAGCAACAAACATTATTCTGTCACACTATAAAGCTTAGCGTGTGCAGACATGTGAGAATATCTACAAGATGGAGTGCGTTTTATAAGTTAGGGGCACATCTTAAACATTTTAAGAATTTAAATGCGTATTGAACGTTGAGTGCGCCGGAAAATTTTGAACATGCTCAAAATTTCCAACTTTCACCGAAGTGTTGTTATAGTATGCATACGTTAGACGAACGCGAGGTACGTTATACACATGTTGTGTGCGATATGTGGTAGTTTTACATATGCATCCTTGTAACTAAAGAGTGCCGCATCAGCCACTATTTTATTTAAATGAGTTATAAAAGAACGTGTGAATATTCGAAAGGAATGTACATCGCTGATTTTTTTTTTCAACAACATACTCACTTGGTTGTTTTGAAATTAACTTTTTTTAAATTTATTTGAGTCCAACCACTCCTGCAATTCTTTCCAACTTTTTGGGTGGGCTTTTCATCGATTTCTACCTTCAATAATGACATTGTGATGAAGAACTGAAACTAATCTGACGACAAATCATCCAATTAGGTCTTCCACACTACGCAGACGTTCGACGTATGTTGAAAGGCCACTAAACGGTAAATGCGTTTACGCCAAGTACGTTTATGGGCGTTTTTGAAACGTTGCCGTACCCTGTTACACATTTGGTTAGCGCTGCAGAGTTTTCTTTGCGTTGTATGTTGTTAGTATGACGTTATTAAAGCGTTCAACAAAATAATGTCTTCAATTTGATCGTGTTCCAACGTTTTTACAAAAAATTCTCAAATGTTGGCACACATTGGCTGTAGAGTAACGGTGTCTTTAAGATCAAAAAGTAATATCGCAAGTAATTTTTTTTAAACTGAATTCAGAAGCAAATCCTGTACCACTTTCCTGATAAATAAATTCTGCGCGAATAATGATATAACGAACTAACAAATATATTATTTAATGGGCTCATTACAGACATAATCAGAAAATAAAATCTAAACAAATTATAATTCTTAGTTTCAGGGGACACACGGTGTTACATACGTTAAACTATTTGTCGATGTGGTAGCCGTGTTTGTTGCCATATAAGAACAACATGAGCGATGTCTAAAAAATCTTAACATTAATTCATCATCTGAGTACAGCTTGGTTTCATTTGCTTCAATAGTGTCAAAATATTTTCTATTAGTTGCAATGTTAAACTTTGTTCCCCGCTTGTGGCAATAAATGCTGTCGGATCGCAAAAGAAACCGTATTTATCGTTGTAAGGACCCTCCATACTCAGAGATATTGTCAAAACATGTTTTCCTATAATGTTCTTTGTAAAATTATTTTCCGACTGAAGATGATTCTTTGATTATAATGGATGAGTTATGGACGAAGACAGCCCATGTGTGATGACATCACGATAGATCACGCTGACCATTTGGACAGGTGAACTAAAATGGAAAATATGCGGGAAGTATTGTTATCCGTAATGTTTGTACCAATGTCTTCTCAATTGTTTTATGAGTAAATGCAGTTTTTATGAATATACTAGTACCTTGTAATTCTTTCAACCTCAGTGTGCTATGCTTTTACCATCATTTGGCGTCCGTCGTCTACCCGTCCCAAAGTCATTTACTTTTCATTTTAACGATCTCTTCTTAAACTGTAGAGCAATTGAAAAAAATCGGTTACAACAGTTCCTGGGTGTTATTCTTTGAAAATGTTTCCCTCAAGACCGTACCCAAATTAAGATGGTCGACAGCGGAAAAAAAGCTGAATTGGCGACAATATTCCTTGTGTTGTTCCCCTTTATTGTCTGGCAAGTCCGATTACATATGTACCACACATTATGTCCATCAGCAGGAATATATTTACCATTGTACCAATGGCAAAACCAATTCAAAGATCTTCTCCCCTGAAACTGAACAGCCAACTAGAAAATTACATCTTGACAGTTGTCCTTTGTTGCTTTTGTGTCTGGTACATTTTGCGTCAGCCAAGATGACTGCAAGTTTTTCATAGTTAAAGATTGGAACCTTTGTGAAAATGTTCAAGAATATTCACTTCTTAAACCACAAGACTTTTTTTGGAATGTAGCTTAGTCCCCTTTAACATATTTTCCGGTATATCCGCATTATATCAAAGATGGCCACAAGCAGGGAATATTTTAAAAAAAATGGACCCTATTAAAATGCATGCATTTAAAGATCTTCTCTGAAACCACGAATCCATTTGAAATTAAACTTAGCCACAAAGGTTCTGAGATGATCTCGCGAAGAAATGTGTTAGTTATGTTTATTGCTTATCCAGGATGGCAAAGAATCCATGGCCTATTGAATATTTGAAACCTATGATCCAGGTTAGCCCTTGTTTCAAACACAGGAATTCATAATATTATGTTTTGATTTAACATAAATGTACAAAAATGATAATTAAGCTCGTTAATTTTCGCCTTCGTCTATAGAGCGTCTCTAGTTGTGTCATACAACATAAAAATTATAGAAATAGTGTGTTTCTGGCTTTTGGTCTCCTTGCTAGAGTCACATGATCTCATATAATACTACGTCTTTACATAAAATATACAAAAATT
>MJUU01024585.1:3836-19549 GCA_002080025.1 Modiolus philippinarum
AAAGAAAACTAAAGTAAAACAAAAAAGAAAACAAGCATTACCGTTCCTATAAAACGCGTGGTGATGTGAAGGATGACACTTACATACATTATTGCAAAGAATAACACGAGTAAAAAAATCCACACGTGGTATGTGTTTATTTATTTACTATCTTATTAGCTCCGCCTACTTTTTTCGCGCCGTCTATCGGTAACATGTATATGTGTTATGTGGGACCAGACTCTCTACATACATGTAAGAGTCTGGTTGAAGCAGACTAACGTGTTCAATAAATCAGAAGGGTGTACTTGACTTATTCAAATACAAATTATACGCTTCACTGACATGGCTATATCAGAATATTATTTCTATTATTTTCCTACTTTTTCTTGAATTCCATTTTTTTTTCTCTTTGTCTTCATTTATTAGAAATTTTGTTTATATAAATTGATGTTTATAGTGTTCAAATATGTGTAATTTGTGTATGTATCGGAGAGGGCAATTCTAAGTTAGTTGCAAAACTTGTGTCCAATCCAATTGTTTAATTTTGTTATTGAACAATAAAATATGTTTAAAGTAACTGCTGTTTAAAAATCTTACTTTTCATACCTATTCTATGTTAAATTTGATGATTTTTTTTATTTCGCAACATATCAAATTCCTTCGCAAGGATATAATGATGTTAAATTTTCAAAACACTTAACTTTTTCTGACATTTTCAAAGAGTTAGTTTAAACCGCAGACTAAAAGTTATTTTCATACCTTTTTAATGCTAAAATTATGAAGTTTTTGATTCCCAAATTATAGAACTCTTTTGAAAGGATATTATGGTGTAAAATTATCAAAACACTAAATTATATTTGTCATTTTTAAAGATTGAGTTTAAACCACTGATTACAAATCTAACTTTTTATCTACTCTATGCTAAATTTGATGATTTTTTATTTCCCTAACATATCAAACTCTTTCGAGAGGATATCATGAAGTAAAATTTTCAAAACACTTTATTGTTTTTGTCATTTTTAAAGAGTAGGGGATTCAGTTGGTCAGATTTAACGTGTAATCTATGGGGATTTCCATACAACGGAAATCCAACATTGCCAATTACCAGTATTATATGGAGTCTAATGTAGGGAATCAATAGAAAGGGCCATCCTTGCTCTTTTAAATGACACCAGAATTATTGCTCTCGGATTTTTGAGTGAAGAGTTATGGAGTCACAAAGATGGGTACCCTTTATCATTTTGAAATTTGATGGTCCGATTTTTAGCTCAAATTTAACCGGCAAAGGCAAATTGCGATGCATTTCTGCGGAAAACTACTAATAGTAGCTTTATGATATTATTATATACTGAGAGAGGACTATTTAGGCTATTTAAATTTGCGTGATAATTTATGGCCAGTGCAACTGGTATACTTGTAAAACAATGTTGAAAAAAAAGTCGCTCAAAAAAAGTGTCAAAAAAAAACTAATTTCAGGACCACTGGTATCACAGCTACCCATATACTGAAACTCGGAATAAAAAAATTCTAGTTTGAAAGACACTGTCCCATATATCACAGATATAAAAAAACATATTGGACCTTGTCTCTGTGGAGCCGAGCTTTTACCCAGCAAACACATGACATCAAATCGACGTCGGGGTTTGGTTGATATGAGGTCGCGACGTCAGTAAACCAAAAGACGACGTCGGATCGATGTGTTAATTTAGACGTCTACATTTGGTCGACTTTGGACATTGATGCGACGTCTGTTTTTGTACGATGTAAGTCCCTCGTCGAAAAATGACACACAAATAATAATAAAACGACGTTGTTGGTATATTAGATCTGAAAGACCTAAGGGATAGTGGTACATATACTGCATGTATTTTAATGACAAATAAATATTAAAATAAATTAAAAAATGAAGAAAAAAAACTGGGTCAAAACTATTGCTGAAAACTTTCTAAAAATTAAATTTAATTGGAAAATCTTTTTTAATGATTATAAAAGTTATATGAGAGCGAAAACGGAAAAGTTTTCAAAATTTTACTTTTATACATTTACGCAATACTATTAGCTATAGTTCAACTTATGATCTTTAACTAAAACATCGGACTAAAACTTTCAATCTGTGCGTACTGTATGAAAATAAATGCAAACAAAAATTATTTCCCTTTAACACAGAAAGCACGTGAGGTCATTTTTTCCAATCTGAATTTTATTGCTCAGCAGTTATACCGACAGAAAAACCTTAATACAGATTTATCAAAAATAATATATGAAAACAAATTTTAATCTTAAAAATACATAATCATCTAAAAACAAAAAAAAATTTCAGATTAAAATTTTAAATTGTACCTTTTCAGTAATTTTTTTGTTATATATCATATATAATTTTTGAAATTTCTGCCCATCACATGTTTCAACTGCATTTGATTTCTGTAAAGAAACAAATAAGGCAAACTGCTAGGTGAGTTCTGACATTACTTCCACGTGATGCCGGTACAAGTTCGAGCTCACATGGACAGGGTGAAAACTGGTCGGACTCCGACCAAAGCTCATCGTCACAGAATTAATACAATAATAAATAGTAATGAAAACCACCGTGAATAATGGCCTTCTCACGTTAGGAAACGTTCAGTATTCAACCACTACACAACATACAATAACTTTGTTTCTCAGTCGAAAAACCGACTCTGTTTCGACGTCAGAAAAAGACGTAAAAAAAACTTTCATTTTCAATCAAAATCCAACATCAATCTGACATCAGGATATGACGTCTTTCTGACATCAAAACAACTAATTTTGCTTGTGGGTAGGGTAATTTTCGAATTTTTCCCCAAAATCATCAAAGTTTTCTCGCAAAATTCAGCACTTTACCGAACAGAGACTCCTGGTCAAACGATAATTCTCGTCAGGAAAATAAATCTATCTCATAAGAGGCAATAATATTGTTAACAAAGTGACAAAAAGTCGGAAAGTTCTGAAGACAAAGTGCAGAGTAATGGCAGCTGAAAGTTCGGTACCACATTTTCCCACTCAAAATTTGACAGAATTTTTCACACCGGGGAATTTCCCCCTTAGATTAAACGTGTCCTGTTGCCGCATTACTAAACATACAGTCGTAATAGTACATAAGCCTAAGAGATAATGTATATGCAAGATATTTTAGGCAGCATTTCCTCTTTTTTTCTTTTTTTTTATAAGTCCGAAAGGTCACGGAACATGTATATGATGAAAGAAGTCTCCATAGACTTATAATGGGAAACGTCACAAATGACCTTGAGGGCCCAAGTCACGTGGTATTTTTTGGCTATTTGGCTTTGGGCGCCCTGTTCATGTATAATGTTTACAGATAATACGTCAAACACGCACATGGAATTTCACGGGTTCGGGATATAGGTCGTCGAAATCAGCGGTCGGCCAGTTACAAAATAAGGCAGATTTTCCGATTTTGAGAGTCTCGCCCTATTAGAATAAACATTGTAGGTGAGTTTTCTTGGCTTTTGTGCACTTCGGGCACTCCAGTGATTAGATTCACACCATAAAATTAATCCTAGGTATTTTCTTTAAAAATCACCTGAACCCCCTACTAGGGGGTTCAGTTGGTCAGATTTTACGTGTAACCTATGGGGATTTCCATGCAACGGAAATCCAAGATTGCCAGTTACCAGTATTATATGGAGTCTAATGAAGGGTATAAATAAAAAGGGCCATCCTTGCTCTTTAAAATGACACCAGAATTACTGCTCTCGGATTTTTGAGTGAAGAGTTATGGAGTCACAAAGATGGGTACCCTTAACTCATTTTGAAATTTGATGGTCCGATTTTTAGCTCAAATTTAACCGGCAAAGGCAAATTGCGGTGCATTTCCGCGGAAAACTACTAATAGTAGCTTTATGATATTATTATATACTGAGAGAGGACTATTTAGGCTATTTAAATTTGCGTGATAATTTATGGCGAGTGCACCTGGTATACTTGTAAAATAATGTTGAAAAAAAGTCGCTAAAAAGAGTCGAAAAAGCAAATTTCAGGACAACGGGTATCACAGCTACCCAGATACTGAAACTCGGAATAAAAAAATGCTAGTTTGAAAGACACTGTCCCATATAACACAGATATGAAAAAAAAATATTGGGCCTTGGCGCTACAGATTTTCTCTGTGGTGTCGAGTTTTTAGGGTAATTTTCGAATTTTTCCCCAAAATCATCAAAGTTTTCACGCAAAATTCAGCACTTTACCGAACAGAGACTCCTGGCCAAACGATAATTATTGTCAGGAAAATAAATCTATCTCATAAGAGGCAATAATATTGTTAACAAAGTGACAAAAAGTCGGAAAGTTCTGAAGACAAAGTGCAGAGTAATGACAGCTGAAAGTTCGGTATCACATTTTCCCACTCAAAATTTTACAGAATTTTTCACACCGGGAAATTCCCCCCTTAGATTAAACGGCATAACTAAACATACAACCTTAATAGTACATAAGCCTAAGAGATAATGTATATGCAAAATATTTTAGGCAGAATTTCCTTCTTTTTTTTCTTTTTTTTTATAAGTCCGAAAGGTCACGGAACATGTATATGATGAAAGAAGTCCCCATAGACTTATAATGGGAAACGTCACAAATGACCTTGAGGGCCCCAGTCACGTGGTATTTTTTTTTTTTTTTTTGCTATTTGGCTTTGGGCGCCCTGTTCATGTATAATGTAAACAGATAATACGTCAAACACGCACATGGAATTTCACGGGTTCGGGATTTAGGTCGTCGAAATCAGCGGTCGGCCAGTTACAAAATAAGGCAAATTTTCCGATTTTGAGAGTCTCGCCCTGCTAGACTAAACATTGTAGGTGAGTTTTCTTGGCTTTTTTGTACTTCCGGCACTCCAGTGATTAGATTCACACCATAAAATTAATCCTAGGTATTTCTTTAAAAATCACCTGAACCCCCTATAAAGAGTAAGTTTAAGCCGTACTTTTCATACCCCTTAAATGCTATAATCCATGAAAGTTTAAAACTCGTGAATTATAAAACTCTTTGGAAAGGATATGATGGAAAAAGTTTTAAAACACTGAATTATTTTGATCATTTATAAGACTGAGTTTTTTTTTTGTTTTTTTTTTTTGGCACTGGATATGGTAACACAGATATGTAATAATAACGGAAAATTATTTTTTACACAAAAATATTTGGGATACATTGGCGGATACGGAACTGATATTTCTTGTGTGTAATAATAAATGCCAATGTTATTGTTACACATTATTGTTACACAAACGATTTCGTTTATTCGTAAGTAAAGGTATGGAATTTGAAATTAGAAATCGATATTCTCAAATATAAACTGTGGTGAAAAAAACTTTTTTTTTATATTTCAACCAGCAAAGTGTTGTAATACAAAATACACATGAAAAACCATATCTTTGTGACCGTATCCAGTGCCTTTGTCAGTTATATAGCTGTGTATGTGCAAATAAATCTATTGTTTATTGTCTATTTTTTGCAATGGGACACCAATATTTAACCAAGGATTTCTATAGTTTTTGCAAACATGTATATTTTATTTGACCAATTCTTTGTTCATTTATTTTCTACGGCATTCGTTGCAAAACTAATAATGAAATTTCGGTGCAGCTTTTTAAGACGGCACATTTTTATGTTGCCATTCCAGACACCCGTCGCAAATGATGGATGGAGAGACATGAACATCTGTGTTGCACACCTAGCTGACATGTCCATTCTTCATGTTCCCTTTTTTCAGCAATTGTTTCTTTTAATGTGACCCATGCACTGCTGAATACAACAAATGATTTATGGGTCACACATGAATCATTAAATATACTTGAACATAGACGTACTTTGGTTATGTCGAGCGCCTTCATCTTTCGAAGCAAAGTTTCGACCCCATGAATGCAATTATAACGCTTTTTTGAACTGCTTACCAAATTTCATGATTTTTTAAATTTCGAAACAGAGTACACATCAAGTTATATGAAAATAAAAAATCTATGCTCTAGAGATTAGTAAAATTGAATATTCTTTTAAAAATAAGTCTAAAACGGCGATATTCACAACTTAACTGGTGAAAGTGAACAGTCGAGATCGAATCCTCCCGTACCCCGCGAATCTGATATCCATTCGCACCTAAAAGTGTCACAGGCACAACTCTATTTGATTATTAATTTATGATATCAAAATACATAAAATAATAAAAGATACGAAATTTGAATTAAAAAAGAGAGAATTATAAGCGATAAACAGAATAAACGATTTGATTGGTCTAATTAAACCCTGAATACTATTTTCCGTTTCTGATTGGACGAACGTTAAATATCAAATAGCGATTTCCGTTTCTCGCTTCTCATTGGCTAAAACTATGAATAGCGTTTTCGGTTTAAACTACAATTTCCGATACCGATCGGAAACTAGGGTTTTCGGCGAAATACTTTGTATACCGATCGGAAACCCCTAGTTAACGTGCGGTATACCTAGTATTTCGCACGAAAACCCCTAGTTTTCGTTCGAAATACTAGGTATACCGCATTTTTGTTATTATCGCGTGCCATAGCCATGTATGTGATTGAATTTCAGTTTGAAAATCTACCAGAAATCAATTTTCGTTGAAATCTGACAAAGTTGAAATTAAAGGATATTTTGGCGGGCATTTTTAAAAGTTATCCTTGAATGCCCCCTCTAGATATTGATTAAACTTTTAACCAAATATGAATGAATTCTGTCCATGCATCATTGTGAAAATATCCATATTACAAAATTAAATTGTCAACTATCTCAAAATTTTTATTTTTTTTTTTTTTGCATGGTTTCCATTGCAAAAGTAGTTGTTTCAAACTTTTACATGCATAACATACTTAAAATACAACATTCCTATGAATTTTCATGGATCTCGTGCTAATAAATTTTGAGAAAACAGTTAAACAGTGAAAAACACCCCGAAAATCATTTTCCCATACGGTTACTTTGGAAGAACCCTTCTCCTTTTTGAACCCAAAAATGGAGCCCTTTTGAGGCACCACAATATACCATATTAGAAAATGTTTTGTTGATTGCACATTTTGGTATATGGTGTTAATATCATATTGGCAAACAGTCTGCAAGAATTGCTTTGGACAAGTTGCCAAGGACGAGACGAAAGAAAGATAGAATACTTTAATACAAATAAGAAACGCAACAACAAAAAAGTACCAAAACTTCGTTTCAGACACTTAATTCTTAGTTTAAACTTTTTTCGCAGAGCAAAACACACAAGTATCCCACATGAACTCCTACTTCAGGACATCCTTTTACAACAATCTAAGCATGATACTAATTCATACATGTATCTTGTGTACTGATATTTCTAAAAGTAACACGTATATTGCAGCAGAAATCATGTTTTATAACCCCCTTTCAAAATTTTCTTATTCATATATTGTGTACTGATATTTCTAAAATAAACACGTATATTGCAGCAGAAATCATATTTTATAACCCCCTCTCAAAATCTGGGCATCATACTCCTTATTATCTAGGAAAATCAAAGTATGATATTCAACAGAATGTATGATTTTCAATTTTAATTTTTTGATATGGTTTCCATGGCAACAGTATTTTTTGAACGCTGTAGAATGTTGTCTTTCATGCCACAAGACTTTTTCCTTCAAGATGCATATGAAGCTAATGTACTTTGGTACCCAAGTAGATCGACACTAATACACGGCGCATTAGATTGGCGCATTTGCGAAACACGAGTCGGATGCGGAATTGACTTGATTTTGAAGCCGGAATATTTCATTATTGGCCCTTTCATTGTGACGTCATAATAGATTGACATTCACTTTCCCGCAAATTAACTCCCTTTTCCCGTATATATTGTCTAGTTTGTTAAATATATAAAATATTTCTCTTAATCAAACGTTGACATATAGATTTTGTTAGCGCTACATGAAGCTGAAGTGTATATCTAAAAAATATTAAAAAATAAATAAAATCTATCTGATATTTTTTTCCATATGAAAGCTAAATAATGTGCAAGTTCTCACAGTTCCCTATATATTCTTTGTAAATACGGCTGAAAAATACTAAATATTTTGCCTGATTTTCAAAGCCCGATATCGGGAAAAGATGATAGGTGACATACCATTTTTATTTTATTTTTGGATTATATGAGTTAAGACCTACAAAATATCTGGAAATAAAATAAAATCTGTCTGATTATTTTTATTTGACTCGAACTACCTTTACGGCTGAAAATTACAATTACATGCTGCAATCTGTCAGGCATCTACATTGAAAAAAAAAACACAAATTAGATAAAAGACTAACGTAAACAACGATAGGAACTCGGAACAACCGGACCCGATATTTGATAAATAACTGAATTCAGTTTATTAAACACCATATACCCCATTTACAAAACTGTAGACCAAATCTTTCTGAACCGACCTTGTAGCGTAACATAATATTTTTATCTAATAGTATTCGTTTACACTGCTAGTGCTTTCGGTTTGTAGCGTTCTTGTTCATTTTTGCCAGAATTTTTGGAATCCCCCCTTTCCCCATTTTTGCTTCGGTATTTGCTTATCGATGTATCATTATTAAGCTTCTTCCATATAATCATTGTAATTATTATAAATCATTTTATCAAATTTCTAGTAAATGTTCAGCTTTTAATGGGCGTCTTGATTGATAATGAAATATATTCATATTATGTTTTTGTCATTTTATTTATAGTCATCGTAATTAGCTCATTACTACGAAGCATATGGCAAAGTTGTAATATTTTCGTTTCAGACGACGTCTGGCATGAGGTGCTTTAAGACAAACACTCCGAAAATAATTAAGGTTTTTGCAATATTTTTATTCAGATAACTTCAGGTCCGTTTTAGAATATTTGGTCGTATTATTTCGGATTTCGTGTTCTGCTGATAAATAGCCAAGCTAAGAAGACCGTTTGAAAAGGTTCTACAATTAATTGTTTATATGCCACTATATCTTGACTTCATGTACCTTTAATTATTACACTACTAGCTTCTCACTGGGACACTCAAGTCTTCCAATAAACATACACAAGAATATTATCTCAAATGATAATATGCACGAATATTGGCCAAGTAAACATTTATAGATAATTGTAGATGTTTTCGTTTAAAAAAATTATACGAGGTTAATGATGTGATTCATACAATTTACTTAAGAATGGATTCCTTTAAATGAAACTTTCCTTGTTTTTAAGTGCTTGGCAATTTTTACTTCACTTATTTGAGTATTATAAATACGAGGGTGGTAAGTTGTAATCCGGTTGTAATATCCTCTTTTTCTCGAGATTTAAGTACTTCTTCATTTTTTTCATGGTTGTTGTTTTTGCTTTTGTAGAGGGATTGAAAGTGACGAAAATGAAATGTCTTTCAGGCGATTCCTTTATTGTTTTCGACGACTAAAATATGAAGCGTAAGCAGAGGGTCGAATAATTATCGATATCTTTAATATACATCAAAAAACAGAATTTGAGGAAGAATAACTAAATATTTAGAATTTCAAAATTTGACAGAAACCCAAAATTTTTGTTTTTGATTAAACATATTACCTTTGTCCCACTTCAAATAAATCGAAAATAAAATCTTCGTGCTAAATGTACAGTGGGTACAGACATCACCTCGAACCTGATCCAGAGACAGTCTAAATACCTTACCTTGCTTCTTGACCCCCTGTCCAGAAAAAATACACCTTAATATGTGGAACAAGTGCTATGTGCGTCTAAACATGTGTAAACTGTGAATTTGCCACCAATTCCCCACAACCATGTTCCCTTCAACATTCCATATACATTATAAAATGTTATTTATACACACTCATCATATAAAAGTTAATGTTAAAATGTTAAAAGTGGTTCCATAATCAACATGGAATACACATTTAAAAGATACAAGCATATTTCAGCCATTTTTCCCTTTCAATCTACAATCTAATGGATCTGTCGTAAAGATCTAGGATTTCACCGGATTTGATGTTTATGTTAAAATTTTTAAATTCAGTTTCAGTGTCTCCACTGTAAGTTTCATAATTGTAGTCCGTGAAGATTGCTGAGTAGTACATATAATGTACATATCCTCAGTAGGCAATACAGTATTCCAATATATTATTTTTTTTTATAGTTCCAGGAATTAAATCCTTTTTAGATGCAATTGGAAGTGTAATCCTCTTGATAATAATTGAATTTGAGAAGCTACCTCCTAATCAGTTTTTTTTTATATCGTTGTATTTGCTGCTTTCTGGTAAAATCTGAATTTGGCCAATACTATCTAGTCCCAAAATGAAAATTGACAGTTTTTGATTTATCAACATAGAAATTTCATCGTTCAATTCTGTTTGTTTAGACTTATAATTTATAAGAATCCAAAATAAAATGCATAGCTCCTTCTGCATTTCCAAAGAGAAGGCATAATGGGTCTGTTTCATTTCCGTAAACTTGGTTCACCTTTTTTTGCAAATATATTTTCCTGTTAATATTCTTAGCTTATCTGCAAATATTTTAGATATCCAGAGCAAAGAATATGTTTAAATATTGGGTGAATATTTCATCTTTTACAAATGTAATATTAGTATTACTTGGATATTGCAAGGATGAGTGCAAGAAACAATGGCAGTAGAATACCGAAGGAACAAAGGGGTGAAATTCACAAAAATCGAAGTCCAAAGACACAGAAAACAATGACGTTAGACACAAAAACAATGACGCCAGACAGACACAAAGCACAGAACCAGAAACCATAACATTCAGAACAAAGGCACTCACAGTGTGAACTCCAGTGAAACTGAGAGTGACATCAGGTACTCCGGAAGGGTAAGCATGTCCTGCTCTGTTAACAGCACCCGTCACACTGTGAGTGATTCAATCCGGGAAAATGTCAAAGTCGGTAGTCATATCCGGGAAGACGTGAATCTAGCTGAAATGTCCACTTTCATTTGGGATACTGACACGTCATATCTTTCAATGATGCTATGGTGACGGCCATAGAATTTCTTGAGGGATGAAATTAACAAAGGTTGAACAAATCCCTGACTTAGCAGCTTTTGGGACAGTGTTTTTGCTGTGTTCAAAAAATCACTGTACAAACTACAAGCTCGACAGTAACGAATCAATTGTGAAATGTACACTCCATACGCTGGAGAGGTAGGTATATTGCTGCTAAGAAAGGGAAAGTTCACAATTGGGAAATTAAAATCATCACGCTTGTCATATAGCTTAGATTTCAAACGTCCAAGAAAGAACACTGATTGAATGCGTTCGCTGCATGTAAACAAATAACATAAATAAATATCTTTTTTACGATTTTCTCAACAATGATTTGTTTCACTTAAAGTAATTCGATATTCACACTCTTCCTGTTATTTAATTTACGATTTGCATATTATGATAATAAATTTACGCAAAAACATCGCGTACTCAGTTTCACGGGTAACTCTTGTTTGAATTTACAGGTTAAAGCAAGTAAAAATGACCATTTATCAAAATGAAATTTAATATCTGAATATAGTAATTTCATTATTCCATTTTTTATTTTCTTTTATATCTTATGTTGTTTTCTTATGATATAACTTAAATTGAAATATATGAAATTCGAAATAATATTTGACAATATATGAATATTTGTCAGGGCTGTAACAAGAGCGCTTCCGAGAACGGTCATAGCGTGAACAGGTCAGCTGAGAGCAGTAATAGATAGAATAGGTCAAAGCAATAATGGCTCTGCCCAACAGTCAGCTAGGATTCCAGTTATGATCTTAACTCGTCAGAGCGGTCAGGATTCTACAGCAAACTCAGAGTAGTTCTAGAGCAGACTTGATATTGTTCTAAATTAACTTTTAGGAGCTTTTATGGCTGCTCTAAGTTAACTTTATGAGAGGATGTGTCCAAGGCTGTCATTCGGTTACGCCGATAAAAATGATCGCTAGGGATGTTAACGGCGGTTAAGCCTTGAGAGGATATCGTGAGGAATTTGGTGACACCATCGTGAGGGATTGTTATCGAGAGAAATCTTACAAGGTCACTTTTCATTTCAAATTATTTATTTATTAGGGCAGTTGTTCCCAAAAATATTTATGTCTGTCAAAATGATGCAACTTAGTTAATAGAAGTGTATCGAAGTAAAAGTTTAAAAGTCTTCAGCTTTTACACATTTACAAAAGGCATCATCGTCATGAACATTTTCAAAGACTACAAAATGTAAACAAAGGCATATTTTTGCAAGATTCTAGAGATTCGGTTTATATTTATTTGTATGTTCATACAGTAATTATAAGTACAATATTGTGTGTAAAATTGTACCCCAAAATATATTTCTAAAATACAAACAAAAAAAGATGATTCCTAAACACAGTGCAATTTCAGATCGTGAGGGATTACGTACACCTTTTTATGATCGTGAGGGAGTATAAGCTATGGTGGCCCGATGCGGCCATTTCGCGTTTTCGCGTTTTCTACTTTCACTTTCCACAGAGCGAAAACGCGAAAACGCGAAATCGAGAAGGCGAAAACGCGAAAACGCAAAAGCGAAATCGAGAAGGCGAAAACGCGAAAGCGAAATCACGAAAACGCGAAATGAATTTCACTTCATGTTTTCGCGTTTTCGCTTTCGCGTTTTCGCCTTTGCGATTTCGCGTTTTCGCTTTCGCGTTTTTGCATTTTCGCGTTTTCGCGATTTCGCGTTTTCGCGTTTCCGCGTTTTCGCGTTTTCGCGATTTCGCGTTTTCGCCTCGGAAGTAAAGATCTAACGCATGCGTCATTTGAACCAATAATGTGGCCATCTCAAAATTCAACCGAAAAACAGTATGTGTTATGTTGTGACCAAATTCAATAAACTCATGAACTGTATTCATTATGTAATTACTACTCAGACCAACTTTTGTATTTTGTATACGTTTTAAGACATTCATTTATTAGATTCTCTCCATGCCGTATGTGTATTGAATTAGAAGTTGAAATGATATTTTATAGTAAGAATAAGTTTAAATTGGTGTGCATCTTTTAAATTTAATATAAGGTCAATTGGGTTTGTGTGGGTACAAGATCATGTCACAATGGACAAATTTGTCAAAACAATTTCATTAGATCGTTATTGTAGGGGATATTTTCACTGACAGATTAATCTCTCCCTTACTTCTTTTAAGGCATTTCCCCGTAAATTAATTCCTACATTTACACCCCCGGTGAAACTGTACACCGTGCAATCAAGGTAGCGACTAACTGTACGCAAGGTAGTGCAAAAAGTAACTTCATTATTATATGGTATTTGTATCATATTTATATCTGTATTGGCAATTGTAAAGGAAAACTACACTATTAACCTTTATTTGTATCAAATATGTAAGCGTATATGTTTTTAATAAAGTCACAATAACCAAAAGAGTTCGTGTACACCAAAAACTCAGGGTAGGACTAAGCGTACTGTTGGTAGCGACTAAGCAGTACGCAGGGTAGGACTAAATCAATGACATACTACCTAAATAAAAGAAACTGTACATTTTTGCACATTGTTGAAGATATTCTCATACTGTTTGTCAGTGGAGATACCATATTATATTCAATGGAACCAAGCTTTCTATTTGATGTATTCACTTTTTTCACAGACATAAAAAACACACCTTGACTTCTTCTGGGGATCTCTGAACCATATTGTCTAAATATAGAATGCGTCGTACAAAATTCAAAATGTGTTAATTTTTATGACGGAATTTTCGAAAGCATGCATGTATTTGATTGTGCTTTTCCCTAATTAACTGCTATGATGTTACCAGTAATCCCTTACTGATGTTGTATGAAAACAATGCTATACTTTGCAAGATATTAAAAATCGAGCTTTTAAATTGCTTAAAATATATGCTTCTATCAAAAATAGAATGCATGCTTTTCAAGTTCTTTCGTTGATGATGGAATTCATTTTTTTTTTCAAATGCGGGAAATCGGACCGAAACACACTCTTTAGCATATATTTCACTAAGCAATGAAAAGCCTTATTTTTCTTCTCTTCGGAACGTGCCTCTAGTACCCGAATTTCAGGGAAACCGGGAAAAACAAACTAATTATGAAATTGAAGTTCATTTATAATTTTTCCTGACAGTCTTAAACTAAATTTTGATTGACCAAAAAAAAAAATAATATGAAGCGCTGCAAATCGATTAAATATAAATAGCTCAATGGTGTTCATTAATTAGTGCCGATTCCCTCTCAGTGCATTGATATATTGATTTTTTACGTATAAAAATAAAACTGTTTCCGGAAGGAAAGCGATTCAAGAGTCCCGTATTAAAATGTTCACATATAATAAATGTTGCAACTTATTTGTACCTAGAAAAGATTTTCTTATCCAGGGCCAGCTCATATGACTGTGGCTTATGGTGTTTTTATCTTTATCTACAGACTTTCATTATACTATTGATACTGACATTAGTCCAAGTAAACAAAACAGCTCATAGCAATTGCATATTAACATTTAGGTTCCATTCAGGGTGAACATATACTCTTTGTAAGGCATAATACGCGTATTTGTTTGTAAACTTAGTCATACCCTGCATACGATTAAAATCCTACCCTGCGTACAGTTCGACTTTTAGTTAGTCGCTACCTACTGTACGCTTAGTCCCACCCTGGTGAAAATGCGTACAGTAAAACTTTTGGTAATTATACAGTTATAAGCAATCAAAACAACCTACAACTAACACAAAATATTAATTGGCAACTCCGAATCTCATAATAATCGAAGTAAAGCATAATGTCCATATAAAATGAAAAATTAATCAACTTTTTTTCGTCTGCATGCCTATTTTTGGTTTGTTTTGCACTACCCTGCGTACAGTTAGTCGCTACCCTGATTGCACGGTGTACAGTTTCACCGGGGGTGCATTTATAAAAGTGTCGAATTTGAGTACGTTAGAACCGAGCTGTCAATCCAAAACGAATCAATTAGGTATAAAATATTTAACGCATATTTTTTTGTTGAGTTCTCGGTTTTGTTGGTTTGGTGTAATTCTTGTAATAGAACAGTATAAATAGGAAAAAAAATAACGTTTTATGTCTAATTACGAAAGAAATATAAACAGTCAGAAAATCTTTTATTGTGTTTAGAAAGGAGGAAAAGTGAAGGTTTGTGATGTATGAAAGAACGATATGTGCGAGTAAATAATAGAACCGGTGTTGTTGGCACCTAGCTGGGAGTGAAACGATGGACTGAAAAGGTGGGGAGGGGTCCAAGGGAGTTTCCAAAAGGGATCGGGCCGCCATGAAAGAAAGACAAGCCAACACAAAGTAACAAAACCGGTTTGGATTGATCGTTAAGAGAAGGAAGCTTAATACATTTAGCATGTCTCAGTATATCTGTCATATAAAATACCATCTTTAATACAGCAAGATGGCAAAAAGTAAACCTTTACTCATACTCAAACCACAACATATAAAGACAGTAGCCCCGACCCTCTCTGCCCAGGGTCATACACTTGTGTAAGTGTTTCATTACATTCAAGCAACCTCATGTTTAGTACATGTATCGATATGTAATAAACATATTTAGATGGTTGATGTGTATGTAGTTTTTTATCTATAGCATTATCTCCTTGATCACTACTTTTCATGTTTGTATGTATTTTCATGTTAGTCATTTGTCTCTATAGCACTTTCACTGAGTTTAACGTTTTAGAATTATAAAGGAAAGAAACTAAATGGTACTGACGGGGTTTGAACTAATGTGGTCTCT
>MJUU01024585.1:19590-30352 GCA_002080025.1 Modiolus philippinarum
TTTCTTTCATTTCTTAATTTGAATCCCTCTTTTTAAATTCCCTGGACGCGGATTAAGCAATGCACATCAATTTAAACTTGCTTACTATAAAATATCATTTCATCTTTTAATTATATTACACATACGGCACGGAGAGAATCTTGCATATGAAAGTCTTAAAACGTATATAAAATACAATGGTTGGTCTGAGTAGTAATTACATCCGAATAAATTCAATTCAAAAATTAATACAGTTCATGAGTTTATTGTATTTGGTCACAACATAACACATACTGTTTTTCAGTTGAAGTTTGAGATGTTATTGTTTCAAATGACGCATGCGTTAGATCTTTACTTCCAAGGCGAAAACGCGAAAACGCGAAATCGTTAAAACGCGAAAACGCGAAAACGCGAAATCGCGAAAACGCGAAAACATGAAGTGAAATTCATTTCGCGTTTTCGTGATTTCGCGTTTTCGCCTTCTCGATTTCGCGTTTTCGCGTTTTCGCTTTCGCGTTTTCGCTTCCTCGATTTCGCGTTTTCGCGTTTTCGCTCTGTGAAAAGTGAAAGTAGAAAACGCGAAAACGCGAAATGGCCGCATCGGGCCACCATAATAAGCCGCTTTCCAAGTTTATACAAAAATTTCTGGATGAGAGTTTAACTTCGGTATTTTATAATTTATCAATATATGATTAATTTCCAAACTCTGTCTGCAAATTATTATTACCTTCGACGAAGCACCTTATATTGGAATAAAAAGCGTAACAGTCACCAGAAACTAAAAGGGATATTTCAAGTAAGGGAAAATATTTTAGAACGTTTAAACAAATAAAAATTATCTCACAACAAATATATATAATAAGTTAGGTCTTTATATATATGGCAAACTAAATGTAACAAAACGGGCAAGCAAAAACAACTAACTAAAAAGAAATAAAACCAAAAACAAGAACGAACGAAATCTAAAAACGGCAAGTATGAAATGGTGCTTCGGGATAGTAACAACCCTTTGACAAATTTATATGTCACCATGGTAGCTTACATATACACATTTATCTGCACATTAATTATTGCCGACCGCAATGAAACATGTGAATTCATCTATTCACGTAGATGTATCTGTCAATCGCCTAAATAGCTCGGTCCTATCTAATATGTATGACTTCTGACGCTGCTTTAATTTCGAAATGGCCATCCAGGGTACTTAATCGGCATCTATTACTATCACAATGCCGACGCTTCTTTCATGGTGGATATTTACGTCCTTTCCCTGAGAGTCTCATGGGCCAAGTAGACAGTACTTTGCATTGTTTGGATTAGAAAATCAGAAATTTACCATAGTTAAAATTTGATATATGTCGAAGCTAAGGAGTATCTCCCTTTGTATAGCTCTTCCTTAGAAGGTTCTTTTGCTTTCGATTTGAGTACCTCAACCAATTCCTCACTATGGTGACGTGTTTATAGTACCTATTACCATGGAATTTGCAAGTACCTTCTATGAAGTAAGTGAGCAACCAAACCGTCAATCCAAGAGATTAGTTTAAATATATAGGACATTAAGTAATACCTTTTAAAACAAGAAGAGAAAAATGAAGACACAAATATAAACCTGTACCCAAACAAAAACTAAGGTTGAGACCAGGCCTCGGGATCATGAAATTTAAGACTGCATATAGACAGCCTTCATTTCCAATATAATATCTTCAAATTCAAGCCGTTCTAAGATTATACATGATCGCAAAATCAAGATAAAATTCTACTTTACAAAAAAATGAAACATGAACACTAAGCACAACACAGTTCATTATCCGAAGTCAGGTGCACCGGTAGAGTAAGCATCTCCTGTTTCTTATAAAACACACGCTGTGTTGAACATGTTACTTCCGTTATAGAAGTCAAATTCGGTAAATGTAGAAGTAACAAATCAAACTGTCAAACAAGAAGGTGTGTACACATATGTTACAAAGATATCCCATAGTGATCAACAAGTTCATGGTGTCGACCATAAAATTGAAATTGGAATTATCTTTCTTTTTTGTGCTTATATTTCAAATCATTTTTCACCAGATAATTATAAAACAGTGACAGAAGAGCATGGATTAAATGCACAGTCTAGTCCTAGGCAAAGCACAAAACGCAATTAAACAAACACGAAAATTACAATAAATGGTAAATTGTAATTCTGTATATGGCCATTTTTTTTTAATTCTTCATCCTACTGATGAGAATGATTTCTCTCTAACATTTTTGCACAATGTCTCCTCATATACAGAAATGTCAGTAGTTTATCAAGAATTACCTACCATAACCTTAAGGTTTTACCAAAAATGGGGATGACATTGGGTTATTTTTGTGCGCACGTGCTTGTGTTTATTATTTTTATGGCCTTTTCTAGAAGCTATTGTCTTCTTCCTGTTTCAATATCAAAAGTTATACTCCTTCAAAGACTCAGATTCGCATTTCTCTGATATTTAGATTTAAATGTTGATTTTATATGTTATTTTCTCACCAAAGAAGGTTGATGTGCTTCCAAAAAATAAAATTGCCACCTAAATTAGAAATGAAGGGATATGGTGTTAATGGACATGAGACAAAGTCTGTACAAATACATTGTAAAACAAAGCAATGGAACAAAACTTCATCTTGACTTAACCATGAGGCTTCAACACCTTATACATGTGAAAGTATGTTCAAGAGCAATGGTTTGAGCTGAATTTATTGCTAATTACTGAGAAACGCTATATTCATGCTTATCATCATCCATGAATGTGGGGTTGACAACAAACATAAAATCAACTGAAAAGTGTTTTAACAATCGATGTCACCGGTTGCCCGACATTTTTGCTCAGTTAAAAGTATGTTTGTGGGTCCATTTTAGAGCTTTTCCAGTATTCTAGGTCAATCGCATTTAATTTGATAAATTTGTTAAATCTTTCTGAGACCATGCACGAGAACGACATCAATTAAGGAAACCGACAACTTGATTCAATAGTGAATATATACACATGGAAAAAAGTATTGCAACACCTGATTTTTAACTTTAACAAAATTCGAAGACACTATTTTTAGCATTTCTTCGTTCTTCATTTTACATTACATTTCATCATTTTCTCGTTCATCATGATAGATTAAATTCGATTATCAAAATGTTTTTATACAAAATTTTATTCATAAAAAGACGCTTGTTTTGGGTCAAAATTTACTGTTATTCATTATGGGCCCAGCGATTCTAAAAACCAATTTAATGCTGTAAATATGCATTAGAAACGTTGGTATAACTGGGCATAACACAATCTGCGAAAAACTTAAAATTTTCAGTAAAGCTTCCGTTCACACGGATGACTGCCTCAAACGCCTTCTCGTACCACCAGTGAAGCGGCAAATCTGGTGTTGAGTCAGTTTGCACCATTTTTGAAGCAATGCCTGCTTTAAATCATCTGAAGTCTGTACTGGAGAGACTTGTTCTCTTACCCTACTACCGATAATATCCCAATATTGCATATGCAGTACCAGGTTGACACCATAGCAATCTATTGTCAGTAACGTGTAACATAAGGCGACTCTTGTCTGACCAAAGGGTCCTTCTCCAAGATACAAAATTCCTGCGACTACGAGCTCGATACAACTCCAAACGTGCTGCTTTATGTCTTTCTATCAACGACGGATGTTTTACTGATAATTTTGAACGGTACCCGACAGTTTTCAGTCGATTACTGCAATGTTCTTGATGACATCACAAAATTTGGTAACCACTTAATTTTTAAAACGTAAAGTTCTCCATGAAAGGATTTTGCCTTACAAGCCGTCCTAACGCTCTATGTTCACGATTACATGTTACTGGTGGTCTCCAGATCTGGAATGTCCGTAACATCGTTAGTATCAAATATAACCGAGGACAAAACTACGATGGAGGGAGTTAATCCTTAGGTTTTGGAATTTTCATAAATTTAGATAATAGTCATTGAACGATGTGTACACATGAGATATTATCTTACAAGTACACCATGTATGTAAATCAAGTATGTAAATTAAGCAAATTTGAACCTGTGACGTTACGACGTCTATGAAAAAATGCCATCCAGCGCCATCTATTCCTTGCNTATATATATATATATATATATATAAACTTCAAAAAGAACAAAGTAAATAGCACAAAAAATTACAGTTGATATTTCGAGACCTGTCCGTCTCTTCTTCAAAACACAGTAAAAGAGTAAAACAATCAAACAAAACCTATTTACAAAGACTAAACTACGAATGTTTATACAAAATATCGAGAGCTACATGATGGATGTACGTACATTTGAGTGCATCCCTTTGTTCTGCTTCGGTTCTGCTTTCCAACACTGACAAAGAAGGAGATCCTGCTACTTTGAATTCACGCCACTTTGGTTTCCTAAGTACACTTAACGTTGAAGTGGCCTCGGATTGCGTCTCTGGTATATCCGTTTCAAATAAATAATCAGCTTTAACACTGCCGTTCCTTAAATAAGATATATTGTGAACATTTGATAAACATACATACTAAATGTTTACAGAAAACAAATGATTATCCTGTTAATCTACAGAATCTTTTTTATCAAATTTGGACAATTTAACAAATATTTTCAATTTATGATTATTGCTCATTTGGCTATAATTTTGTGGCGTGTGGTCTAAGAGAAATAAATTTAAACAGGAAATATATTTTGACCTGTTGTTAAAATGATAGCATTATTTTTGCAGCGGCAAACGGTAGCGGTATAAAATCAGCAATGAAACAACCACAGTAGAATACCAAAGGAACAAAGGAGTGGAATTTACAAAAATCGATGTCCAAAGACATGACCAAATAAATTAATACCGAAGTTACTGAATTTAATTTCTGTATATGCACATTTCGATAACTTATATCTCTTCAGTGCAGATAAAATCGAAACGTTTGGAAGAGGAAAAACGAGGACGAAGAAAACAATGACGTTAAACACAAAAAAAATGACGTTAGACAGATACAAAGCACAGAAATAGAAAACACAACATTCAAAAATAACGAACTCACAGTGTGAACTCCGGTGAAACTGAGTGACATCAGATGATCTGAAAGGGTAAGGATGCCCTGCTCTGTTAACAGTACCCGTCACACTGTAAGTGAGTCAATCTAGGAAAATGATAAAATCGGTAGTCAAATTCGTGAAGACGTGAATCTTGCTGAAAATGTCCGCCTTCATTTTGGATACTGACACGTCATATCTTTCAATGATGTTTGCCATAGAATTTCTTGAGGGATGAAATTATCAATGATTGAACAAATCCCTATGCAGCTTTTGAGACAGAGTTTTTGATCTGTCAAAATATGACTGTACAAACTATACGCTCGACAGTAACGAATCAACTGTGAAATGTAAACTCAATAGGCTGGAAAGGTAGGTATATTGCTGGAAAGTTCACAATTGGGAAATTAAAACCATCACGCTTATCGTATAGCTTAGATTTCAATTGTTCACCTTCGTCAAAATACAACCAGAGGCTCCAAGGAGCCTGCATCGCTCACCTGGCATTCAGTTGCCACATTCAAGCTAACACTATAAGTTATACAGTTGATCTTCAGCCTCTCAAACTTTGATAGCTTGAACAACACATCTTGAACTGCATTTAAAGTCTGATAATGTTTTACTATATTTCTTTGTTGGGCTTTTTTAACAATAACGTTCTTGCTAAGGACCACTTTAGACACTAGTTTTGAAGTTGAGACATCATTTTGTAAATGGTGGTCAACTATTTTCAACATCAATTTTGAAGTCCCAACATCAATATCTATTTGGAAACCTACTTTCATTGAAATCGGATGTCAAATTTTCCCGCCTTTTTTGGCAGCCATTTTGAAAAAGGCCGTCAGCAAACAATTTTCAAGATCAGTTTGAAGTTGCGAAATCAATACCTATTTGGAAACCAAATTTCATTGAAATCGGACAATGTTGAATATTCCCACCTTTTTTGGCAGCTTTTTTGAAAAAGGCGGTCAACAAACAATTTTCAACACAAGTTTTGAAGTCGCAATATCAATATCTCTTTGGAAACCAAATTTCATTGAAATCAGACAATGTTGAATTTTCCCTCCATTTTTTCAGCCATTTGAAAATGGCAGTCAACAAACAATTTTCAACACCGGTTTTGAAGTAGTGACATCAATATCCACTTGGATACCAAATTTCATTGAATTCGGACAATGTTGAATTTTCCCGCCTTTTTTGGCAGCCAATTTGAAAATGGCGGTCAACAAATAATTTTTAACATCAGTTTTGAAGTTACGACAGCAATACCTTTTTCGAAACCAAATTTCATTGAAATCGGACAATGTTGAATTTTCGCGCCTTTTTTGGCGGCCATTTTGAAAATGGCGGTCAATGACAATTTTCACCATCGGTTTTGAAGTCATGACATCAATATCTATTTGGAAACCAAATTTCATTGAAATCGGGCAATGTTGAATTTTCCCACCCTTTTTTGGTGGCCATTTTGAAAAGGGCGTCAACGAACAATTTTCAACACAGTTATGAAGTCGCCCCAGCATGGTAAACATTTTACCATTTACACTGAACCTTCATCTTCTATAGTTTTTGAAAAAGAAAGACGAAAAATATGACAATTTTGAATATTCCGTGAAAAAAGGCAATAACTCCTACAAGATTTTTTGGATTTTCTTCAATATTCAGGGTGGGAAGATTTTTATATGCTGAACATTTATGCAATTAACACTTGACCTATATCTGTTACACTTTTTGAAATAAAAAAATAAAAAAATGCACAACTTTTGAAAATTTTACGGAAAAAGGGCTATAACTCCGAGATGGGTTTCAGATTTTCTTCAAAATTGCACGGTAGGTAGATCTCATCATGCTGATTATTTTAACCCAGTCAGATTTTTGATATCTATGACGGTTTTTGAGTTATTGGCCAAAAAACTGCAATTTACCCCTATGTTCTATTTTTAGCAACGGCTGCAATGTTGTTTGACCTACCGCCTAATCGAACACAACTTTGAGAAGCCATACTCTGGTGATGATTTAAGCCAAGTTTGATTATATTTGGCTCAGTGGTTTCAGAGGAGAAGATTTTTGAAATTGTTGACAGACAGACGGACGACGGACGAATAGTGATTACAAAAGCTCACATGGCCTTTTAGGCCAGGTGAGCTAACAAGAGATCCAGGTACGAAGCTGATGTAGGTGTATCAGCTGTTTCTTTAATTTCAAGTTCATTGGATGGATCTGATGAAAATATTCCTTAAATTAAGGATTATTAAGAGAAAGTACATCGTCTATATAGTTGAAGCTGAAATTCAAGGACTGGGCTAAGTGTTTTTGTTTTCTTTGTGTAAGCCCTTGTAAAAACTTGGCCTCTTACGATTAAAGTAAAAGGGCGGCTAAAAATGGCGCACAGTTAGTTCCCATTGGAATCCCTACTGTCTGTTGGAAAACTTGACCTCCGAATTCGACAAAAATATTGTCGATTAAAATTCTAACATTTTGATTACGTCAGTCTCAGTGTACTTCTTATATAAATCAGTGTGGTTCTTCACAAAATATGTTTTGTCTTTCCTTATACTACTAAAAAGGTGTATCTGTGTTCTCCATTTTAGTACAGAAACATTGATGTATTAAATCTGCAATTACTGTTTTCAGTTTATTGTGTGGCAGGGTTGTATAAGTAGAAAAGTCAAAAGTTTGAATGCTTTGGCAGTGGGTAAGACTGAAAGAGAGTAAATGCACATAAGACAAAGTCTCTACAAATACATGGTAAAACAAAGCAACAGAACGTTTTATTGTTATTCGCCATCTTGAAGTCACCATGACGCTTAAAAAATGAGGTTTGTTTATACCTTATGGCAAGTTCAAGACGGCCGGTTTGAGTGGTATTCATTGTTAGATGTCGAGCAACGCTACACCCATGCCTTTTTACCCATGAACGCAGGATCGTCAACAAACATAAGATTAACTGGCAAAGTGCTCTTACGGTCGCTGTCATCCGTTGTCCGACGAAATGACTTGCATTTACTCCATATCCTTTCATTGTTTGTTTAACAGAATTTAACAACCACAGGACACCCATAGTGTCAAAAGTTGGAAAGCTTGGCATAATAAAATCATGAGATGTGAGCACAATAAACAGGCGGTTAGAGTAACAAATTGACTTTGCAAAAAAAAAAAAAAAAAATCGAAAAGCCAAAATTTGAATGCATAGTAGTGCATCCATGAGAAAGTCTCTCGGGCACAAGTGCACCATAACAGAAATGTATTTAGATGTTAAAAAATGGATAACAGGAAACACCTACAATGGCCGAAAAATATAATAACATGCAACAATTTGCAAGGGAACTACACAAGAAAAACACGTATAAGACAAAAGACAAACGTAAACAACGATAGGAACTCGGGACAGCCGGACTTGGAACCGGCACTAGCAAAAGCCAGCGGCAGGGTTAAACCAGTTTATGGGTAGCATACATCTCTCACAGGGGGAATCTGTTAATGGACTCTAAACTGAATGCATGAGAGACGAACTACAGTCTGAAATAACCAATGAATAAAGGGATATGGAGTAAATGCACATAAGACAAACTCTCTACAAATACAAGGTAAAAGAAAGCAACGGAAAAACGTATTTCAGTTTCTTTTGCATGCAAATTTCTGAATGGTGGCAATTATAAAAAAACACCAACCGCATAAATTAAGACAAGAAGGTAACTTTTTGCGTCTCTGATACAAAGTATATACTAATCATGAAAAGAAACGATACCCTCTTGTTTTATCGAATTTTCTGCAAATCTTTTTTTCTCCTCTTTGTAAACCGACCCACTTAACAAAATGTAATGGGCGATTACAATACCACGTTTAGAATGAAAATTTCGGTGAAAGACTTTAGTCTCCCGGTTACTGGAATTTCATTCTTTTCCTGCATTTGTTTAATTATAGGTGGCTTTGCCATTCTAAACATATCGGTATTCCTATTGTATAATTCGGTAACGAGGCTACGTAAAATTTGCCATTTTGTGTGGTTTCGAAGTCAACAATCGTAAAACAAAGCCCTAATCGATGTTGAATAATTCTTTTAGCCATAACGATTGTTTTGAGTAAAAAAGAAAGACAAAATGAGTAACGTAACTTTAAAAGTCGGTATAACGTCGAAGTATTAGAAAATTGACTTGAGCCCTGAAGACTGATTTGTTACATGGCATTACTTTTAGCGATTTCGTGTACTTTAATTTAAATATACGGTTTAAAAAATCATTTATGATAGTTTTTTATAGGGGCAACGGTTGACTTGCATTTCGCGAAATTTCCTTGTGTGTTCAAGATGTATCATGGGAAAACAAACAAACGAACAATTTCAAAACATCAGTAAGACGAATAATGCGGTACTCAGGTCAAAAATATTTTTACAGAAATCAGTATTTGATATTGTAATAGTCAACATATTGATTAAAATTTGACATATTTAAAGGTGTTTAAATCTCATGTTTTCAAGGAATCATTTCATTATTAAAAAAATTTATTTTACAAAATATGTCTTTCACATTCAAAACCCTAACGCACAAATACGGTGCATAATAAATACGCCTTTTACAGCTGCGAATTCACGAGTCTTGAGGCAATAATGAAAAATAGAAAGAGTTCTTAAAACAGATTGTGATTGAGCAATTAATACACAAATGGTTTAGCGATATTGAAAATTCCTCTAGAGGAGAATACTTTAGATTATTTAAGACTGAATTTTGTTTGGAGAATTATTTATTGAAACTGAAAAAGGAGCATAGATTATATATTACACGGTTAAGATGTTGTAATATAAAATTTCCTATTGAAACTGGACGTTGGTGAAACACACCGAAAGGAGAAAGATTCTGCACCATCTGTAATAATAGATGCATTGGAGACAAAGCGATTGGAGATCCCTTTCATTATTTATTTATTTATCAAAATCGTAATCTTGCTGAATTGAGAGATAAATATATCCCAAATTATTACAGGTTAAATCCAGGAGATGACAAAATGAAGGGTTTATTATCACTTTGTAATGTTAGATTGTTAAATAATATAGCTATTTTTCATTAAAAAACTTCTGAGATTTCTTTAGGGACCGACAATTTAACTTGAAAAGGGGGGGAGGGGGGCTATGGTTTTTTTTCTAAAAAATATTTTGGATCTGATTTTATGTGAAAAAAATATTTTGGCTGCCAAAATGATAAAAAAAAATTCTGAATGAGGCTTTCTGCCCAAAAAATAAGCTTGACTCAAGCTAGCGAACAATTGCAGCGAACAATTAGCTAGCGAACAATTATAGGGTTTGACTAAAAACCGCAAAAGTATAATGAGCTTCGACGGACCAGCGAACATTTACAGCGCTAGCGATCAATTACGAAAAATAATATTGAAAAAAGTTATTATTTAATTACTCTTTCTTTTGATTAATACCTTAATTTGGATGAAAGTATGAAATACATGAAATTCTTGCCTAAAGAAACTTACGACAAATATGCGTAAGATATGGCCCTGAATTGCATTCTACCACCTTGCGACAGTCATTAAAAGATGGTCACCGGGGTGTTCAGGAACGTATCTAGGGCCGACTTTCGACATCTGGTGTGGACGTTATAAGAGGTAACCCAGTCAGGAACTCGACACAGCGACAGATATCGGCCCGAACTATCATTCTACCGAGGGATTTCAAAAGTATTGCTTCAGAAAACTTCTGGCATTCATTCAAAGATGGTCACCGGGGTGCTCAGGAACGTATCTAGGGCCGA
>MJUU01024588.1:0-22286 GCA_002080025.1 Modiolus philippinarum
CCCCAGTGTTTTTTTATGATGGATGACAAATTTCTCAGATCAGGATGGCAGGTTGTGACCAATGGGATTCTGAGATTTGTGGATTTCTTTTCTTTGTAATCTAAAAGTGAGTCCCTTGGGATGGTATTTACTTTGTCGAAGGCTTTGGTAATCATGCCGTCGTCATAACCACGATTGAGAAGATGTTTACGGAGCTCTCCGAGTCGATGTTTCTGTAAATTTCAGTGGAACAAATTCTCTTAATGCGAATTGCCTGGCTATACGGTATGCTGCGAGTACAGTGTCTAGGGTGGCAGCTTCTTGGCGAGAGGTACAAATGTTTGTTGTCTTAGTATGAAGGTCAGTTGTCATGATACCATCTTTGATTGAAGTAAAAAAACGATCAAAATTTGAACAAAATATTTCCAGAACCACCAGTGATGGCATTCCGGCGACCAAAGAGTTTACGTGACATTCTTGTAAAATCCAAAATTAAAAAAGTACCCCCAACGATTCCAGGCGTGTTTAAACCTTGTGGACGCAGCAATTGTAAGTGTTGCAAATCAGCAATCACTGAGTCTAAATTTAGGAGCGAGGTGACCAAGGAAGAATACACAGTCTATGCAAATTCCAACTGCAAGTCTTCAAACTGCATTTACATCTTGACATGTGAACCGTGCAAAATGCAGTACATTGGGAAAACATCAACACCCTTCAATTTAAGATGGAACAATCACCGCTGTTTTTATGCTAAAAATCGAAATGTCCCACTAACCCGTCATCTTAGATCAACTGGCCACTCATTTGACACAGTGAAATTCCAAATTATTGAGGTTAATCAATCATGGACCGACAAACAGAGACAAACACGAGAACGGTTCTGGATACATCAACTGAAAACTCTTGAGCCTTATGGAATAAATGAACGAGATGCGAAAACCCTTGGATAATAGTATAATTTTTTAAGAAACAAATATACTCATTTGCGGCTTTTCCATTTTTATCATTTCATTTTTTGTCAAAATCATTTCTATTATATCGGGGAAGGCTTAATTTCCTGCCCCTACCCATTTTTTTAAGATTAAATCATGCATTATGAATATCTAGATTTTCGGTAATATTTTCATATACATATTTTTAGATTTTCGCTTCCGTGTTATGGGATTTATTGTACATAAAACGACAAACATTTTTTTGTGATAAGAAGATTAGTGTCCGATTTCATATTCAGACGCCATTACCATTCGCTTGAGAAAAGTTCTTTGTGAACTGAAACGTCGCGTTTTATTTTAAAGTTATTGTTATATGAAAATATAACATTTTAGTGTTGTTATAATTATAACACATAGACATTTATATATATATATATATATATTAGGGATGTCAACTCGAACAAAATTTAATACTCGAGTACTCGAAAGTTTTTCCGAGCGAATACTCGAGTACTCGCTCGGAAAACAGATGTGTGATAATTCCGATAGAACATGCACCAATAATGCATTGTATGAAGAAACAGACATTTAGCTAGTAGCAATTTTGATTAGTTCATTACATTTTAATATCATTAAATTTTTGTTAGTGCTAAACAACAGTGCAATCAATATTTAATTAACTGCTTTTAATTCTAATTGCTAACAAATCAATATAGATCATAACGTTAATTGGAGAAAAAACAAACACAATTATATATTTTTTGCAAAGTTATTGACACGTGAAACACAAAAGCCACTAAACGGCATATTTCGGTTGTGAACGCCTGATTCTAAAAGTTCAAATCTAAATTTACAACTGTGATGGACTGCATTTTACATACGTATCATTGTTACTGGCCTTCTAAGGCTGATAAAATGCGTATATCATAGATTTCAAAATAGAAAAGCAAGTACTCGAGTACCAATTTTACTCATCGATACTCGGTTCGTCCGACCGATACTCGAGTACTCGTTGACATCCCTCATATATATATATATTTTTTTTCTTAGGCAATGACAAATTAGGAAGACCTGAACTAAACGGAAGAATTAACAATTCTAGTACACATCGATGAAACAAAGTGAAATAGTATAAGGTTTCAATAAGATTTACAACAGTGTAAAATAAGGGGAATCACGCATTCCGAATATATATCAATTCTTATGGGATTTTTTTTCTACTAATTACCTTTATGTCCCTCAGAACAACATATGACGGATTTTTTTCTTCTTGGTTACTGCATCCGAACAAAGGTTTCTACGTCAATTAATACAATATGATGAAGCTAAAGTGAACTATATTGAACTTTGCGTTCTCTAGGCTGGCGATGCAATGTTACAGTTTTTTGACATTCATAATTAAAATATAAATGACCCGTCACCGTGGCTGCTGCGGGATTCACGTCTTCAAAAATGTTTGTCCAAAATTTATCGTACTCGTCCAGAAGATCTTATTTCTTTCTGTCTGTAAATGTTGGCAGTGAGATTGTTTTTGTTTTTATAGTTGATTATCGTTATCTCCAATCTTCTTTCGAATCTTAATTAAAATTGATGAACCATGAAACAATGCATATAAATTATATATATATATGTCAAAATGCACATTTTCATAACCTAAATTCACCCTTCGGTATTTTGTTATTTAATATAAACATATGGCAAAATGAAGGTCGGTTTGCTAATTTGCATACGACCGCCATATTAAAACAATATGGCTGACTTCATTGTAATGCAATTGTTAGGGCTTGATAATAAAATACTAAATTATACTCAATAAATTATATGTGGGCAATTTCTCTTTTTTTTATTTTACCTCTACACCGGTTTTGAATTCTTGGGGCAAATTCGGCATTTGAACTCAATAAACTGGAGGTTCCTGGCAATATTCTTAAAATGAAGCACTTTCCTTTATATTCCTAACTAGATTTTGTCAAAAGCCTGAAATTTGGAGGCCGTTCCTTCGATATTTGGCCACTGAATACAAACTCTCTTTTCCTGTAATGCCACTTCCGGATAAAAAGTTCCGGTAAATATACTTGGTTTTTTGTTCTGTTTCGATTTGTAGGTTCCTGAAAGCTACAAAAAAACGTGTTTTATCATATTTTCTTACTATGGCGCCATTTTCTTGGCGTGAAGTGGAAAATCAAAGTCTAAATACAAACCAATTCCATCTGCAGAAACTTGTCTTGTCGTCTGCACCGGTGTTCTAATTTTGTAAACAAGCGATCATGTGATCATCTATGGAATGTGAGGTACCAATTGGGTAGAAATTTATTATTTAAAAATTGTATGTTGACGCGGGATGTTTATGCCTTCCGAAATTGATTCTAAAGTTATGTATTGTGACGTCATTGACGTTATGAATAATTCATGACCTCATGAATAAAAAAGTGACCCTGATTTTGCCATATGATGAGATGAGACGTCAAAAACATGAAACATGACGGACTAAACTGAACTCCCTTCAAGGTATGGGCTGACAAGTGGATGCTTTGATGTCCATGTTTAAATACATCAGACCTACATCAGACCTATGTGAAGGAATCATGGTGACCTAAAGATGAAGAACAACAATAAGTTTTTTGTACCATTGCTTAGTATTACCATGAATTTGTAGACCCTTTGTCTCATTTGCATTTACTCGATATCCCTTCATTTTTAATTGGACAACATCCCTAGAAATGCAAACATGTATATGTTACATGGTTGAAAATAACAAGCATGTCATGTGCATGTTTTTGTTACTGTTTTATGACATACATTTTTTTGTAATTATCAAAAAATAAATCAAGAACGGTAAACATCTTTTAAAACCATTTCAAAATTCATAACACTTATTTCGACATTTCCATTGTTGCTAGCGGAACAGGACATGCTTACCCTTCCGGAGCACCTGATGTCACTACCGGTTTTCATGGGAGTTTACACAATGAGCGTCATAGCTCTAAATGTTATTTTTTTCCGTACATTGTAGCTGTCTCACGTCCTTGTTTTGTCTTTGTGTTTCTCTGTTGCCGTTTTTGCCATGTCTTTGGACTTCGATTTTTGAGGTCATTGCTTCCCTTGTTCCTTCGGTATTCTACTGCCGTTGTTTCAATTCATACATTTCTAGGAAACGCATGCAATACTCAGCTGGTATAAACATGTACTGCGTTGGTACATACTACTTCGTCTGTCAAAAACTTTTAAATAAAGACCCTGATGTTTGGAAAATTCGACTTTTGTCCTTTGCTTATTATGGCTTTTTCATTTAGATCATTTTGGGTATTTGTTCTCTATCAGTTTTTGTAACATATTTGCTTTTATGGTCTTCCAAACGTTTAGATTTTATCTGCACTGAAGAGACATAAGTTGTCGAAATGCGCATATGCAGAAAATAAATTCACAGTATATTCGGTATTTAGTTATTTTATATATTAAGTTTTTAAAGTATATGTATCTGAATATATTATTCTTCCTACAAGACACGTCCTCACTAAATAGATCACTTTTCTTTCCTTTATTTTTTTTTCATGTCACTTCTTTGCAATTAATAAATCCTTTTAATTTTGTTTTTCATTAGTAGTGTATTATTTAAAATATTTTTTGTTAAAACATGTTGAAATTTTACGCCATTTATTTGACTGAAGCGTACAGAGCACATACTTTTTAAAGGGTATAAACGTACAAACTTTGTATATTGTGACAATTACTTGCATAGTTCAGAAAGGGTTGACAACTTGTTTATGTAGATAGTATTACATAGTAGTACACGTGTGCTTCCAGGTTTTATTCTAATTTTGTGAAATAACATTATATGTATAAGTATATATTCTCTGTATTAACCTGAAAAGTTTATAGATAAAAAAACAAAATAGAATATTAAAGTGTAATTTGTTATATAAATATGTAGATGAAAACAACCATCTTTAGAAGAAAATAGTAAGCAAATTTATGAATCATTTATTGGTATCAGTATTGCACTATCTTTGGTATCCGTGAACACCTTAACAGCAAACCTATCATAATCAGGAGCCACTTACGTCTGAAAACATCTATGCACTCTTAAATACTCCGATTGATTAACAAGTTTGTTTCATTTTAGAATTCTTCCTCAAGCAATACTTTTTTCTCTAAACAAAGAGAGAGAAATCTCATGATTTGATCAATATTGAATATACACAAGTTTTGCATGGCCATTTGCACAAACTGTTTTCCGAATCCACATTATTTTTCAAAGCTTTGAAATTTCAATATTGAGAAAAGAAATGATATCTTAGATGAGAAAAAAATCAGGCATAAAGTCACGTAAGTACAATACGTTTACATTTCATTAATAATGAATTTTATTTTCGTTTATGAATTGAATGGTAAAATTTGCTTGCGTTTCAGAAGTTTTGATTAACGAATGAATTGTGTTACAGCTGTTGGAAAGGTACTATAAAACGAAGTGCCGAGAATACAGCATGTATAGACCACATCTAAAGATGATTCGTGAGATATGTTTTGTACTCGTAGCTGTCTCGTCACTAGGTAAGTGTTTATTCATTTACTGCTGAACTATTTATCTAAGAATTAGAAACCCAAGTGGATTATCTCCCTTTACCAAGCAAGTCATATATGGTCAAATTGAAGTAATTTAAATTTCAATATCAAAAAGGTTAAACTTAATTTAGTATTGATTTATCTTACTTTGACTATATGCTACTAACTAGACACAGCGAGATGACCAATCAAGGTTTAACATTTAAGATTTAAACCTGTCAGATTTCAAAAAACTCTGGACATGTAACATATGACGTGCTGAAATGCAAAAGAACTGAAGTTGCATAATGATCATTAATTTTTTTATTCTGTGCACGTGTTTCAAGAAGTACCTGAGACGTTTCACTTGATTTAAAATCTTTTCAGAATTGGAGGGAAAATGCTCATTGATATAAACAAATAGTTGATCATTAATTTATAAAGCTCCGTAAAAAGAAAACATAAAACGTTCTGTCTGTAATGTACAAGCAAAAGTGAATCGTGAATTATATTCATCAAGTTTAGTCTTGTTTTAAGGAGGTCTGGCATATATAATTTCTACATAGAAATGCATTAAGCCTAGACGACACTCCAAGAAAAAGGATTTATTTTCGTATAGTTTTCTTTCAATGTGCTTTATGTAATCTTTTTATAGACTTTGAACTTAATCAAAAATTTATTGTAACAGATCACATATCATTCCAGTTGAGTACATTATGTTAAATCTACGCACAAATGGTCAAAGAGTTGAGAAAGTAAATACACCATTCTAAAAATAAGTGAAATGTGAATTGAAAATTGATAGTTTCACAAAGATATTGATTTTAAATTCAAAATCGTTTCAAATTTTAAGTACCTATTAAGGTCGTTTAAAAACAAAAAGTGCTTTTATCCTAAACAGATTTGAAATAAGAATTCTAAACAGATTTGAAATAAGAATTATAATTTCCCGCGGTACGAAGGAGAGCGGGAAATTACTGTATTTTAGAATCGAACAGACCCAAATAGGTTTGGGTATCACGTGATATATAAGTCTAGATCAGTTTCTAGCCACCACGTCAACCGTTCAATTTCATAAATTTTAATTTCATTTCTTTATTAAAATCTAATTTTTGTATTGTTGTCAAGTTATCTTATTTTTATTCACATTGTTCTTCATAATATTTATTGCAGTTCGCTATTTTTCATAAATATACATTAAATATATTTCCTTACTGTCCAAAGTAAGGGTCTTGAGGAGATTTTCGCATACGGTTCTGGACACAGGTTTCCGTTTTTTAGCTCACCTGGCTATGCCAGGGTGAGCTTTTGCCATCACTTGGCCTCCGTCGTCCGTCCGTCCGTCGTGAACTTTTCTTTAAAAATCTTCTCCTATGAAACCACTGGGCCAATTTAATCCAAACTTGGCCTGGGTCATCACCAGGATATGTAGTTTAAAAAAATGTTCGGTTAGTCCGAGGGCCAAACAACATGGCCGCTGTTACTAAAAATAGAACATAGGGGTAAATTACTGTTTTTGGCAAATAACTCGAAACCCGTTGCAGATATCAAAAATCTGACATGGGGTAAAATTGTTCAGAATGCCGAGATCTATCTGCTCTGCAATTTTGAAGAATATCGGAAAAACCGTCTTAGAGTTATAGCCCTTTTTTCCGTAATTTTTTTTTAAATTTATGCATTTTTTTTTATTTCAAAAACTGCAACAGATAGAGGTGAAGTGTAAATTGGAATAATGTTCAGCATATCAAGATCTACATACTCTGAAATTTTGAAGAAAATGCAAAGGCCTGTGTAGGAGGTATTGATTGATTTTCACCAATTTTTTTCCCCAATGCCATATGGTTTATTGGTTATTTCCCTTTAAATTCTGTGTTCAAATCTACTTTGGTTAACTTTTCTCTTTTAAGCTTTAGAGAAATGCCCTTTTATAGCTTTGTTACAACAATTATTTTTATTTATAATTATGAGCAAAAACAGTGTTTTTGTACAAATTTTTATATTTTTTTTGCAAAAATACTTTGTTTACCTTATTATATGTTAAAATTATTTTTCTATATAAAATATTTTGACTTACAGAGAAGTATTTAATTGGCCTCTGTACTGTATGCTTTGCTGTCATGAATTTGCAAGCAGTTTCTTGGCCTCATAGCCTGCAGAATTGCATAATTTTTGTTGTTAAATAAAGCCTTTAATGATCAAGTGGTGACATTAACCTTGAGAACCACAGATGGATTTGAATACTACATGGCATGTATGATGCTATGAAGTGCTGACTAAGTATTGTGACTTTGGTGCCTATAAATCATCCAACATGGCCATCTTCGGGGAACTTAATTTATTACTGGACTGTATAGGAAGAGCACATAAAGAATTTTTTATCTGAAACAACTTTGCTAGTTAGAATAAAACTTAACCACAATGCATCTTAGATGGTCCCCTTCAAAACAGATGTCCCTCAAGTCTGCACCTTATGCAGATTGGCTACCAATGGGAAACATAGTTTAATATTGGAGTACATTCAAAGATCTTCTTTTAAACCATTTGGCCAATTGGAAATAAACTTTGGCACAACTCTTAATTTTCTTTAAAATTGTGTCCTGCAGATCCATCCCTTATCCAAGATGGCAGGCAATAGGGAAAATAGTTTTGATCATATAACATAAATGTTTGTTTACAAGGTTTGAAAATGAGACCCCTTTAACATAGAAGTTTATTTGAATTTATGTATTGACCATGGACCAGATGAGCGATACTGGCTCTTGAGAGCCACTTGTTTTCCCATTTAGGGTTATGTTGGTATTTTCCTGGCCGGCAAAATCACCAGTGAAATATTTATTTTTCTTAGTTCATAGTTCGCTTGTGCGATATATGATGTTTTTTACTTCAAATTGGTGATTTAAATCTTGAGTGGGACAATTAATTGTTGTATTTTTTTTCTGTATTTGATATGTACATACTTACTCATATTTTTGTACTGTATTTATTCTTAAATAAATCCGGTGTCCTCTATGTTAGGTGGGCTATCGGCAATCATAGATTGTGTTGATTATTTTATTAGTTAGATGTAAGTTGAGAAAATACTTCTATTATATTGCAGGGCAAAACATTGTAAATAAAATGCTTAATAAGATCTGATTTTACATTTGATTAATCTTGTTTTAGGCCAGGCACGCTACAGTGAAGACATATATTCAAAGGGGAGCATTTAAAGGTATATGTAATTTTGTATTATATCTTTAATCAGATTTGATGCATTACTTTGCAATTCTTGCAATATATTTTGTTTGTAATAAATAACTAAATGCCGAAGTTACTGTGAATTTACTTTCTGCATATGCGCATTTCGACAACTTATGTCTCATCAGTGCAGATAAAATCTAAACGTTTGGAAGACCATAAATTCAATGATGTAAATTATTTTACAAATTGATGTAACATAATCTTTTATGTCATAATGTAAATACTTAGAAAAAAAACATTGAAAAAGTGGAAGATTCATATTTCTGATTTAAAAAGTGTATTATTCATGCGATGTGATGGGTGGAAGGTTTAAGCAGATCATGCTCAACCCCATAAGTATCTGATGAATCCTCATGTTTTGTGTTTGGGTTTGGGTTTACGTCTTGAATTTACTATGAGATATGAGCAAAGCTCATTGTTGAAGGCCTCATGGTGACTTCAAGATGAAGAACAAAAAAGCGTTGTTCCTTGCTTTTTTTTTAACCATGTTTTTGTAGAGACTTTGTCTCATATACAGTTACTCCATATCCTTTCATTCACCATTTACTCTATTAGTGCTTAATATTTGAAATGTGCATCTGCAGAAACTAAAATAACAGTAACTTTGGTATTTGTTATTTATACCTCAATACCAATGAATCCTTAAATTTTGAATTTCAATCTCAATCTTGTTTGTCTCTATATTCATTTATTTAACCCCGCTTTGAATTTGATTAGGCTGTACTATTTCCCATATGCATGTCATTCAATTTATCCATTCATCTCATTTTTTATATAATTTCCCGTGCATTTATGCACATCTTGAAGTTTTTTGTTGGTCTTTGTTTAAAATGCAAATATTTGGTTAGATTTCAGACAACCATAGACGAATTTCCAATTTCATTTTATGAATGAATTGCCCCGATTGACCTTGGGTCAATCGGAGTAAATTGCGTAATGTAGCATTGTTAGTCCGAAAATTTATATTGTGACGTCAAACTTTTCCGGGAAAATTCACCAATTAGAAACTCGTCTATTGTTACGAAGAGTTTGTTTTCGTTATTGTTATACTCTTTTAAAATCTGAATGATTTTTTATTTTTTATGTTATCAATATATTGTATATTGTGGTTGCATATTTCTCAAACCCTAATACAGGACTTTTGACTCTTGTGTAATTGAAACTAAAAATGAGAGCCTCAATACCACTGAGCGGTAATTAGAACTGTATTCCTTACCTACTGAAACAATAAATATTGATATACCTTTTTAAAACAAATTTTTATTAACTTAATTGTAACCTAACATTCGCCAAATGATAATCGTTTCACTAGATTTTTTATTGATGAAAAACAATTATTATTGACCTTCAGCGCCAAAAAATAAATTAAAATTTGTTACCCTTAGTGATAAATTAATAGTCCGTGTTCCCTCCATTCGACTGTATGTATTGATTTTTTTCCCGTGTAATAAAAGAAGCTTCTGGGTGAAAAAATTATAACGCCAAAGTCCTGTGTTGGTGCTTTAAGCCAAATCTCAAATAGCATTAGTCATTGCAACTATTTTTTGGGCTGTGTTTGATAATCCTAAGCGCTACATTGGTCACCATTGTATGTGAATTAATGCTCGTTGGTGTGGTTTGATTTTAGCATCTTTGTCTAAGTTTCTACCAGGTATAACTAACTACTGTGTTTTGCGCTTTTTGACGATTCGTCTGTTGTTTTTCAATGATAATTTCACCGTGTATTTTTTATTGCAGAGCAAAACAGTTATGGTAGTACGTATAGTTTAATGAAATGTTTTTTTTAATTATCGACTGAAAGGGAACTTTCTATACCGGAGGACCTTTTTTTCAAAAGTACAACAAAATGATTTTTACAAGCATTATGTTACTATTATACGAAAATAGTAAAATCGTTAGTCCTCGACAACCCATAGGTCAGCAATGTCTGTAAAATCAATTTCAACTGAAGGTGGTGGGTAGAGTGTTCTTTTTTTCCATTTTTTTTTCTTTCTTATATCGTTTACCTTAACGCGTATATGCTAGCTAATGTGTATTTCACTTTTTGGCAATATTTGTCTTTTTTCCTACCATTTTCCATGTTTTTTTTATATTGCAGAGCAAGCCGGGTATGGTTGTATGTATGGTTTAAATGAATTTTTTTTGTAATTATCGGGTGAAAGACAACTTTCTATACCTGAAGGAAATTATTTTTTTTTCAAGACTATGTATGCGAAAATATTTTTAACAAGCAAAATGTATCAAAATCAATTAAAATTTGACAGTCCTCAACATTACATAGGCCAGCATTGTCTGTGAAATCAATTTCAACTCATACTGGATGGTAAATGTTTTTGCACTAATTGCCATTATATGTCTTACGATACTTTCTTGCCAAAATATCATTATTTTTTATTTCAGGGCAAGACGGGTATGATGGTATGTATAGTTTAATTATTGCTTTGTACTTATCACCTTAACAGAAACTTTCTTTATCTTGTGTAAATCAAATTATTTTTTTTCAATAACTACAAGAAAATTAGTTTAAGAAGCATGTTTTGTATATAAAAAAGAATTTTTTATTTATATTCTGTGTTTTTTTCTACAAAAAATAACATTAACATATTTTTAATTTAACAGAGTTGCAGAATGTTTATGCAGATACAAAGGGTATGTATTACATGTACAACGTTTTCCTGAAATTACTGTCAATATCATTCAAATTTTATTTAATCGATTCAGCATTTCCATTCCTTTGGTAAAAAATGAACCAAAGTTGTGTGTATGAACATGAAATAACGTTTCGTATAAAATAACACATTTTCTGTTTTAAAAATCTTTCTGAAAAATATAAACTCAAATTGAGAGAAAAAAAACAGGTTGGTTTTGTTTGAAACATATTTTTCAATATAAAGTCCTTGTTTCCTTGAGCCGTAAAATGTGATATGATATAGTTAGTCTTAACATAAGACTTTTATTTGGAATCTAATCGCAGAATAGTACCAAAAATCAATGAAAATTACCAAGATATCCTCTTGCTTTTTAATTTAAACATGCTTGGTGTGTGACTTTTTTCCTCACATCCTCGAGAAAAATGTTATCCAATATATTTGATTCTTATTCTTGTAATGTGAGATATGTTTATAACTATTTTTATTAGATTTTAATATAGCTCGTTTTTAACATCACATATGATCTCATTTATCTCAACATAGCGAAATTACTGTCTCAAAAACTTATACATCGGAGCTATGTTGAGTCACTGTTCCAATTATCACTTCAATGAGTTTTACGGTCTTCCCCATAAGATGACAGACCGTTGCAATGTTTACATTTTACGGATGAGAAAAGATATTATAGGATTAAACACCGTTTTAAAGGAATTTATTGGAGTATAAACGGGACCAAGTCACTCACAAACAAATAAAAGTCCGAAGGACTTTTATGATATGTTTGTGAGTGACTTCGTCCCGTTTATACTCCTATAAATTCCTTTCAAACGGTGTTTAATCCTTATAATTCTTTTAATTTGATGATAAGTAATTAAATTGTTACTTTTATAATGCCAGTCACACGTTTTTGTTCTATTCCATTCACTCGGCGTATGAATTTATAGGGTGAATTTAAATGTAGTTCGGTCAACGTCGTTTATCGAAAAATAAACGACTTTAGAAATTGCCACCGGAAGTAAATTCAACCAACCGTATCTGCGTATTTCCTATTATGCAAAACATATAAGAAATATATTTTGGTAGATTCGGAGTTTATTACCGATCTGACAAATGCCGACTGTGACAAAATCAGGACTTTTTTCTAGTAGTGTGAGATGGGTACCACGCGTTGGCGCGGAGCAGATCATGCTTTCCCTGTAGGAGCGCTTAATAATAACTCACGCTCTCGTAACAGTTCACTGTTAGTGCTGTAGTTTTGTAGCGTTCTTGTTCATTTTTTTGTGTATCTGTCTTGTCTTTGTCATGCTGTCTCAACTCGAGTTGGATTTGAATTGAAGTGATTTAGGATTTTTGATTTTGGAATCCCCCCACTCCTTATTTGGGCTTCGGTATTCGTTTGCAGATATCTATGAATTAACGTATTACTATATATTTTCATTAACAGAGGTTAATTTCTACAAAAATAGCACTTATATTTGTATGACTTTGACTTGATGATGAAGTGCTACAAAACTTAATTATGTTTTCAGAACGTTGCCTTCTTTTCCAATATGTTTACAAATATGATATATAAAATCTTGAGATAAGACAAAGTCTTAACACTTATGTCAAAAACAACACTAACAAAGACTTCACAAAGAAATCTATGCACAACTTAAATACACAATTATCTTTCAAGATCCATGTTTCAAAGACCCTAAAGAAGTAGCAGTTATTCGTGACAAGAGAATTGACAATACGGGTGGCATATGTGCAAGTAGGGTACATCCGGGTATATTATACCTCGTCAATGATCACGGTGATGGTCCTTTTATGTATGCACTCGACAGCAAGACAGGTGAAGTTGTGTCAATGATAACTGTGAATGGAGCAATTAATGCAGATTGGGAGGATTTGGCATGTGGTCCATGTCCAGGACATGGCAACTGTATTTATATAGGTAATATGATGTCACAATTTATTATTATTATTTTTTATTGATTTAATTTTCAGGGGTATATCTTTATTTTGGTATTCATGGTATAAACCATTGTTATCAGTGATTCAAGAGAAATCAAACGATTTTTTAATGCATACTGTTTAGTCTTACCAATCGGACACAATGTGGTCAGTAAACCATGCCGAGATAAAACTGACCTGAAAACAAAGTTTTCATTTCAACTCTGGTTTTTATTGTAATCATTGATTTATGACCCTGTAAAATTTTCTGGCATAGTTTTCCATCTGGGAGTAAACGCACGAGACAAAACCATTATTTCCCTTCTTTTTGCTCTCGGTAACGAAGTTTGGCATTTAAGATAATAGGGTCTGTAAGTCTCGTCCAATTTTGAAACTTCCGGGGACATAAATTGTACCCGGAAGTTGCATGTTTGACAAAAATATATAATGACGTTTTCAACAACAACTTGGAACGTCATAATCCTCAAACGTCATATTTTGGCGGGAAACTTTTTCAAATTACAATTTTATTGTGATTTTTCGGTGTCACATGACGAGACTTACAGACCCTATTGCATCGACGCAAACTAACTGAGATCTGTCATGCTTAAAGTTTGATTTAAGAGTTAAAACAATTAAATTCTACTGTACTATTTTTTAATATTCCTAAAATATAGTTTTGATTTTTCTGAATTTTTTTTATCATTTCTCTCCCTTTTTATTATATGCTTTTTTGCATTAAGATTGTTTGTAACGCACGAAATAGTTGATTGATTGATATTATTTAAGCAGACTACAAGCATGTTTTGGGGTATATGCACATGAAATACAATAAAACGGTAGTTATTATTCAGAATGGACATTATTTTATCAGCACTCTTTATACTCTACGTGTCAGTGCTCTTTCGCGTGCTCTGTTTGCATTTGTTATTTTAATATAATAATAATGATCTTTGATATTAAATCATTTTCTTTCTTATGAGGTCGAAGCATTCTATAACTCATTATTTGTACTTCAAAAATAATTATTTTATGACTGCCTAAATATAATTTGACTGATATAAAAATTAACAGGTGATTTTGGACGTGACGGAGGGAACAATGCTTTGTATTCCAACACCATTTACAGAGTGAAGGAACCAAGAAAACTTGAACCGAAAATAAGTGTCAATCTTGATGATCAACTTAGTTTTCGGTAAGAAAATTGTGAACTAACAAAGGCTTAAACAGTTTTAAGGCTTAAACAATTTTACATAATTGTTTACATTATGTCACCCGGAAGAAGTCGATTTACATGTTATAATACGTGTCTTATTTTATTTATTATGATATCGACCCAGTCAAAGTCGTGGTGACATGTTATTTTATTTTTTGTCTGATTAATAATATACTTATTATTAAGATCTTTCATTGCAGTGAAATGACCTTATAATGATTTTAATAATAATAATTATTATTATTACTATCATATCCGCCACGAGGTTCCAAATCAGAAAAATTATTGTATTTTGGCTTTTCTATTTCCATCCTATTGGTTATTTCTTCTCGATCAGCTTTACACGTAATTCGGTTTATGGACTTCCAAATGTTTTGATTTTATCTGCACTGAAGAGACATAAGTTGTGAAAATGCGCATATGTATTTATTATGTAACTTGATAGATTGTATCTTATCAACACCGCGTTCACTTCATCCAAAAAAGTAAGTATAAGAATTCTTTAATTTGAATATTCAATACTAGTGAATAAAACTGTAATGCGAATAGCAACATTATATTAACATTTACACCCACTTTTTTAAAGATGGAATGAATTTGACACTGAAACTCTAATGGTGGATCCGTATGCTAATATCTATTTGATATCAACAACCAAAGACCCAAAAGATGTATCCAAAATCGCAAAACTTTCACCAAGAGCATGGAAAAGCAATAAACCTATTACACTTAAGCACCTAACCAACTTGGCGCCAGGCATAGATGGATCAATACTCGTATCGGGAGATATCTCAAGAAACGGAAAAGAAATCATAATAGAATCACTTGAAAGAGTGCTTTATTTTAAGGTCACTGGAGGAAAATCTATCATAGACACTCTGTCATGTACTAAGCCTGTAGAACTTCCAGATAAAGTAGAACCAAAACCTGCAGCTATCGCGTTTGATGCTAAAGGAAAAGGATACTACTCACTTGGAGAAGGTTTTAGGCAGACTTTGTATTTCTACCAACGATGCTGAAATAAGGACAAATAAGCAATATCTTTTACAGTTATTAAAATTTAACTGTATTTGTGGTTTGTTTTGTTTGTTTATTGATCACAAATATATCACGAGGCTCACATAAGCCTGTATCGCTCAAATGGTGACTGGTTTAATTAATTGTCACTAAGAGACCACCCATTATAATCCATACTTATACATCAGTCCAAAAGATGTTACAGATTCTGAGAGGATATTCAAACACTGTTGCCATCTTGGATGAGGTACAAAAAACAAGTTTGAAAGAAACGACCCATTGACTATTGTGACCAAATTTGGTCCCCACTGGCTCAGTAGTTTCAGAGCAGAAGATCTTTGAATGCATATCCCACAGGGTTACTACGTTAAACTATGTTCCCCGCTGGCGGTCATCTTGGATTAGTTGCAAACGCGCTGTACATATGTAGAAATGGTAGGCCTTGATAAGCTAAACACTACTTTGGCAATTCAAACTTAATATCTATCTCAAAGAGTTTCTGAAACAAAAGTTAAAATGAATAAAAATCATGAAAATTCAAAGAAAAGGGGGCTATAACTCCTATAGAGGTCGTCAGATTTTCTTTTAAATTGCAGGACATGGGGATCTTATAATGCTGACCATTTTTGTAATTTAAACTGTACCCCTATCTTCTTTCATTTTCAATATATATAACGAAAAGTTACAAAAACAATTTGCGGAAAAGTGGAAATTACTCCAAGACGGGTTATCGGATACTGTCAAAAATATCCGGATGGGTAGATCTCATCATGCTGATCAGCTTTGCTCCGTGTCAGATTTTCGGTATTTGCTCCATGTCAGTTTTTTGAGTTATTTTGAAAAAAAACAGCAATATACCCCTATGGTCTGTTTTTAATTAAAGTGGCCATGTTGTTCTACGGATATAAAAATCACAACCTTGAAAGTGCATACCATGGTGATGAATCAGGCTAATGGCCTAGTAGTTTCATAGAAAATCTTTGAAAAACTTTAACAAATGGAGAGACGACGGACGCTCAGAGATGGCAAATGCTCACGTGGCCTTTGGCCAGGTGAGCTAAAAAACGCTTCTTCTAAAAAGGTTGGCAGAAAATACCTACATGTACAATGGCTGAAAAATACAGTTACATAACACAATGTACCAAGGAGCTGCGCTAAAAAACATAATAGACAAATGTAAACAACGATTGGACAGTCGGACTTGGTACAGGCACTTTGAAATTCGTCAATGGTGAATGAAAGGATATGGAGTAAATGCACCTGAGACAAAGTCTCTACAAACACATGATAAAAACGCTTGTCACCAAGAGGCCTTCATCAATAAGCTTTGCTCATACCTCATGGTAAGTTCAAGACGGTCCCTAGAACCTGTTTGAGCGGAATTCTTTGCCAATTGTCGAAAGACCTACATCCATGTCTTTTCTGGTCATGGATGCGGGATTGTCAACAAACAAAAATTAAACTAGCAAAGCGCTCTTATATCAAAGCAAAAGATTACATAAATCAAAGTCAAGAGACAAGGCAAAAGCAAGAACACCAGGAGACGGAAGACCACAGACACTACATGCGCACAAAACACACGAACACTACATATACAACGCAAAATACTAAAGCACTAACAGTGTGAACTCTCAAAAAACAGTGACATCAGGTGCCCCGCAAGGGTAAGCATGTCCTGCTCTGTATACAGCACCCGTCACACTTTCAGTGGGTCAAACCCGGTAATGCTAAATCGGTAAGACGTGAATCTAGCTGAAAATGTTTTTATGACACCTAAATGTCATATCTATCTTTGATGTCGTGGTGACGGCCAATAGAATTTCTGAAGGGACGAAAGTAACAACAGGTGAACACATCACTGACTCAGCATTTTTTGTGATAGTGCTTTTGCTCTCTCCACAAAGTCACTGTATGAACTGTACACTCTACAGTAACGATTTAATTGTGAAATATACACTCCATATGCTGGGGAGGTAGGAATATTGCTGCAGAGAAAGCGGAAAGTCAAAATCATCACGTTTTTTATATAATCTAGATTTCAGACGACCATGTTCGTCAATGTATAACAAAAAGTGAAGGTATGAAACAGAATTGGGTGTATCGGTTGACTCTTTAATTTCAAATTCACTAGGTAGATTCGATGTAAATATTCTTTACATCTTGAGTTATAAAGAGAAAGTACACCGTCTATATATCAGAAGCTGAAATTAAAAGTCTGGGCTAGCTGTTTTTGTTTCTGTTGTATTAGCCCTAGTAAAAACTTTGCTTCATACGAAAAGGAAAATGTCAGCTAAAAGTGGAGCGCAATTTCTAGCTCACCTGACCCTAAGGATCAGTGTGAGCTATTGCCATCACTTGGCGTCAGTCGTCCGTCGGTTAAACTTTTCACATTTTCATCTTCTCCTATGAAATTACTGAAGCAAATTCAACCAAACTTTGCAGGTATGATGTATGGAAGATCCTTTACGAAGATTGCTTTTCGTTCCGATCGGACAAAAAACATGGCCACCAACGCGGAACTAAAGTTTAACATTGGACCCTATAGGAAAATCTGATTTTCATCTTCTTCTCTGAAACGGCTGAAGCAAATTCAACCAAACTTTACAGGAATGATGTACTAAAGGTCCCCAACAACGATTGTTCATTTTTTCCCAATCCGACAAAAAACATGGCTGCCAGCATGGAACTTAGGTTTAACATTGGTCCCTATGCGAAAAATCACATCTTTTCCTCTGAAATCACTGAAGCAAGTTCAACCAAACTTTACAGGGATGTTATACGGAAGGTGCTCATTTCATTTGGATCCTTTTTTTAAACAAACATATATCTTTATTGCACAATACAAAGCTTTCGTTTTTCCTTTTGTGTTTTGTATCTTCCGTATTTTAAGTATAACCTACCTTCCACTATTATTTTCATTTGGATCCGACAAAAACATGGCCTCCAGTGCAGAACATAGTTTAACATCGTAGCCCGGTATTTGAAAACTATACTTTTCATTATCCTCTCTGAAACTATTCAAGTTAGTTTAAATGAACTGTATTAGAATGGTCAATTGAAGGTCCTTTGCAAAGATACTCATTTCAATAGGATTAGAAAAAACACCTGTGCCAATGGAGAACATAGCTTAACATTAGACCTCACTGGTAAAATACATTTTTTGGTCATGCATGGCATAGAAGCATTTTTTCAGGTGAGCGATACGGGCTCAGTATCTGAGCCTCTAGTTTACCATAAGAATCCTTATTGTCTGTTGAAAAACGCGGCCTCCGAATTCAACAAAAATGTAGTCAATTAAAAACTCAAGCATGTTTATTACGTCATTTTCATTGTATTTCTTGTTTGACTCAATGTGGTTCTTAACAAAATATGTTTTATCTTTTCCTGTTTCCAAATAGGAATCAGGGAACCCTAAAGGGCTAATTTTGTGCCACTTTTAGCACATTGTTTCTTTATTCGTACGAATTGATATAAAAAAAGATAGCAGGAAACACTTACAATGGCCGAAAATAACAATGACATATTTAGATATCAAATGTTCATATTTTATTAACATCTTAAATGTGATTAACAATTTATGGAATTTGTAACCTTGTAAAACTTTGGATATGATAGAGAAGAACAGACGCATGCGACTCGATCTAATCAAGAAAAAGGAAATTAGTAATAGTGAAATCAAAATCATCCCTTTTATCACAAAGTATAGTTTTAACTTTACCGGGGTCTACAATGACATTAAAATAAATAAATAAGCAGTATTTTGAATCATATTTTGCTTTATTAAGTTTAAGTGCTTGTGTGAAAATAAAGTTCCATTTTTTTCATAAAGTCCCGTTCGTAACAGAACAGAATAAGATCTACAATGAGAGGAGCACAGTTTGTAAACATTGGAATTCCAATACCTGTTGATAAATGATGTTGCCAAAACGAACAAAAATACTGTCTAGCAAAAGATTCAGTACCTTAATCCTGTCATCGTAAATCCAGGAACAATTATTTTTGAAAGCGATATTAAAGAAGAATCCTTGTTTTTTTACTACAACAAATGAACTGTCGACCAGAAAATTTAAAAGACCATTTGATAATTTGTCAAAATTTTGATTTAATCAGTTTATGTGGTAGGAGAGTTGTATAAAGTGTAGAAAAATCATAACTGTCAATAGACGAAACTGGTCTTTTATTGATTTTAATTTATCTAAAACATCAATGGAATTTTTTACTCTCAGAATTACACCAGAGTATTTACTTACTTTTTGATACAGGTGAATGCGCTGGTTAAATTGATGGATAAATAAGTGGTAGAAGGGTTACTCGATGCCGAAATGAACGATGCTTGTAGGGAATTTCGTGAAATTCAGGAATCTAGTACAGAGTAAGCAAGGTGTTATCTTTAGGTGGAACTTAGAGCACTTCTGTATCGTTGTAGTGCTGTTTGCCTGTTTGATTAATATCTAATAAATTAATTCGTTTGAAAGTGTAAGATTGCCAATTTACTTTGTTGGACATCGATATAGTATTGTATTTCTTTCGAACAATAACAACGTTGTTTGAGGCTTTGTCGACTGGTACAAACGCATATTTATCAATAAGATCTTTTAACTTAACTTTAACTTAATTCTGTCTACAGACAGCATAGGTGGTTACTCTCTAAAATTATCGTTATATATTTTTTTCTGTAGGTGACTTTGGTAATAATTATTTTTTTAACATATTGAATGCGTGTTTTTCTGCATTCTCTCGTTTGCACCATTTTATGCAATAATTGGTAGCTGCCTCTTTAATAATGCAGAAAACATGCTTGCAAGTTTATTTTGGAAGGTGGGTGATATATAGATATTTAAATGCACTGTTACATGTGTTAATATATGTCTGCAAGGGTCATAGCGATATGGCGACGTGGAACAGGCTCAGCTGCTGGGGTAGTTCTCCTCGAAATTAGCATCACAGGTTATAGAAGAGTAATTATACCTCCACGAACGAAGTTCAGGTAGTATATAGGAATCACTCTGTCCGTCTGTCTGTCTATCTGTATGTCCGTCTGTCTGTGATAGCAAACAATTTTTCGTAACAGTTTCCTCAGTAACTTCTTATCACTGCAACTTGAAATTTTGTATGCAAGTTTACAATGATGTCCTATACTGCAAGTAGTGAATTCAGGATTTCCGGACATCTACTTCCTGTTTATCGACTTAGTTTCAACAGATCTGTTGTCATTCGTAGAAAATTTTGGTAACAGTTTTCTCAGTAACTACTCATCAATGCAACTTGAAATTTTATATGCAAGTTTAGAATGATGTCCTATACTGCAAGTAGTGAATTCAGGATTTCCGGACATCTACTTCTACTTGTGCAATTATAACTATTTTTGTGACAAATTATATTGGGGGTCTTGTATTTCGAAGGGGAGTAGGGGTATCATTTAGTGGCCCTCCAGGCCACAGTACCTCTAATTGAAAATGATACTTCTAGTAGACTATTTGTAAGAGAGGGTAATGACAACCATGTCCTGGTTGTCAAAATAAATGGGAACAAGTTTTTGACTATTTTGGTCTCTAAAAATGCCTGCGATATTGACAGTATCAGTAAAAAGGGCTAGTTTAGAAAAAAAGACCCAGGTTAGCCAAGTCCTTTCATTTCAGTTTTCGTTGTATCGATGATGTTCTTTCATTAAGCAGTCCTCAATTGAAGGCTAATCCTCATGTTTTATACTCACAATGAACTAGAAATTCAAGAGACCACTGATATACACCATCATCAGCATCACAAGAGGACCTATTCCTCTGCATTGACAACTCTGGAGGTTTGAAAAAAAACTTTACACTAAGCGTGAAGATGTAGACTTTCCAAGAGTGAACTTCCCGTTTTTCAGCAGTAATATTCTCCACATCACGGAATATATGACGCTACATATCACAACCCGGGATCACAACTCATTCGTTAATTGTAATTCCTGTAGTTTGTTCTTCGATTTTGTCAACAGAGCGAAATTATTGTCACAAAAACTAAATCAATGGTAGGTTCAATCACTTTTGCAAATGTCACTACTGACGTTTTACAGTTGACCCCATGATTTGACACACTGTTACAATGTTTCTTTTTCACTGATGAGAATAGATATCTTTGGGTAGATCCAAAGTTCATAATTGGACTGACAAACACCAACACCAACGCGCGTGGAGGAGATCATCCGCCCCGACTTGCTAACCCCTCTTGGTCAAAAATAGTAAGTTACCTGATCAAAAATCGTAATTTGAGATGAAAAATAGTAAGGCACTTTTTAATGCAATAAAACTTGTTTTAAACCGGAACTTTACCTTCAAATGAAAGAAGCATCATGTAGTTTACATAGTAGTCATATCAAGAATACATTTTTTCTGAGATGGAAGCCTAGAATTCTTGTCGTAAGATAGTTTTTTAACATTCTTTTTATTACCGGAAATGCCGAATTTAACTATATTACACGGAACCGCAATGAAATGACGGATAGGAGCTGAAAATTTTCCGGTAATACCGCAAATTGAACAAATCGTAAGGAAATGGGCATCGTTAGGGCGTAAGATGACTTTGAAAATAGTAAGCCTTACGCCAAAATCGTAACGGAAGGCAAGTCATGATCATGCAAACCTTTCAACAGCAGTAGTTGTAGTTATTCACATTCAAGTGCTTAAGTTGTGTAGCTTTAGCGTTCTTGTTCGTTTATAGATTTATCATCCTGTCTTCGAGTTGGATATAAATTGTCTTGCAGTTTTTTTTTTTTTTTTTTTTTTTTTT
>MJUU01024589.1:0-25808 GCA_002080025.1 Modiolus philippinarum
AAGGTTAAATTACGGGAAGTGTTAGTGTTATAGTCAGGGAAAGGGTTATGTTATGGTCGGTGAACGGGTCGTAGTTATTTTATGGAAGGGGTTAGAGTTAATTCGGGAGAGGGTTAGCGTTATAGCAGAGACATATAATCATATATTCTGCTGAAGTGAAACATCCAGGTAAATCCTGCAATTTGATTGGTTAACTTGACAGGGTATAGGAGACCGTATCCCCGTGGTAGCAAAATCACAATTTTCAAACGCTTTAAATAGAAAAAATAAAGCACTTCTAGCAGAATATAAAAGTTATTCGGGCTTCACAGGGGATACGGGTTCATTTTCCCTGTCTCTGCCCTATATCCCCTTCGCCTGACGGCTCAGGGGATATAAAGCACAGACAGGGAATATGAACCCGTATCCCCTGCGAAGATTCCCGAATAACATATAATATCTCTGGTTATGTTAAGGTTAAATCAAGGCAAATTTAAGGTTTGATTATTTTATTCAAATACAAATCGGCAGACAAGTGATAATAGCCGTGAGCCAGTGCGAATTTATTGTTTACTATGTAAAGTTTGTCCTGATCATTACTGCCTGGTTACTTGTATGTTATTCCAGAGATTTATAAATGTCTTTGGTTATTCATAATACACTGCATAATGTAAGGTATTCTGTAATCCATAGCTATAGGCTTGTTCGCGAATCCAATCAGTGACGTCACAAAACCATTTTTGGTTGGCAAAATTGTGTTTCAAAGATAAATTGCATTGTATAGTAATGGAACAGATAAGATAAGATCAGATAAGAAAACTTTATTTTGATTCTGCGTGCATATAACATACAAACACAAGCTCTGGAGAGCTTTTTACCGAATATAAAAACATATAAATTAACATAAAAACAGCATAAAAAAATAACAATACATGCAGTAAATTAATACATTTTACAAATCGAAGCATGCAGCAAAGCAAATTTAGCACTATTTAATTTAAAATGAAATACAATAAGAATTTTAGCATTAAATATTAAAAAATACAAACAATATTTTGAAATAATTTCAATTATATTTAGTCATTTAGTTATAGCACTAAAATAATAAAAATTTGCTAAAAGAGATAGAATTATCTAACTTTCTAATTAATTTATTATTGACTAAATTAAAATAATCAAAATAATTTAAAAAATGCAGGAGAAAACCAAAACAGTTAAATCGGAGCAGAAAAAACAGCAAAACAAAATTTGACGACATGCTGAGCAGCGACAATCAGAACCATTCCAGGACTGAAGCAAGCTTTTAAAGTTTGAAAAACTATTTTCAGTTGTGGCAAATCCAAGATATTACTATATCTGAAATAATATTTTGAGTTTTTCAAATTTACTAGATTGCTCAGACACACTGGAGCCTGACTGCTTACTATTTTGAAGGTCTCAAGTGCCATCGTTCTTATCCTCCTTATATGCAAAGCGGGTACTTTTGCCTTATCTAAAAGTATTTCATGCGATGAATTAAAGTCAACGTAGTGCTCTTTCTTGCACTTTTTCCAACTTTTTTTGAATTGGCATCTGTACAGAAATGCCATGCTAGTGGACAAAAATTAAAATTACTTAAAATAAATGTATGAAATATAGTCAATTTGTTGAGTCTCGATAATACAGAACCGAATCGCTTAAGAATATTTAGTTGTTGTGAGGCCTTTCTGCACAAGTTACTGATATGACATCAAATTTCAATTGATAATCAATGTCAATACCAAGCAACTTAACAGTTTCCTCACATGATAAAATATTTCCTTGAATTTGAATAGTAGGTTTTTTTAATAAGTTTTTACCAACTGCAATAAACTTATCAGGATTCCCTTGCATTTTATTGACTTGGAACCAGTCGATGAGCACCTGGGACTCGGACTCCAGTGTGTCGATCAGAAAATCAAAATCAGGACTGCTAAAAGACAGGGTATTATCATCAGCGTAGTTTAACAAAATAAAATATATTATTTATAAAGACGTTGAATAATAAAGGGCCTAAAATTGAACCTTGGGGTACACATTTCTAGATGTCAGCCCAACTGCTCAGAACACCATTTACTTTTATTTGCTGTTTTCTGTAAGTGAGATATGACTGCAGGGAAACTGAATGTGGTGATATACCATAAGCTAATAATTTATCTAATAATATATCATGGGTTAAGCAGTCAAATGCTTTCGAGAGGTCCATAAGGACAGCTGCGATATAATGTTTTTTATCTAAAGCTTGGCGCCAGTCTTCTAATAGTCTGAGCAATGTGGTCTGAATATCCATGACCCCTTCTGAAAGCACTCAAATAAGGATTGAAAATTGAGTCAAAGAAATTATATAACTGTGTTTCTAAAACTTTTTCGTATACTTTTGAAAATATAGACAAAACACTAACAGGCCGGTAATTTGATTTTAATAGTGGATCATTCTTTTTATGCAGAGGTGTTACTTGCGCTTCCTTTAGTCTATCCGGGAAAATACCAAAATCAACTGACAAGTTTATAAGACTTGTCAGTTGAGGTACAATCGCGGATTCACTATACCTCTAACCACTTTTGTTGGTATACCACCCACACCAGGTTCTTTCTTAATGTTAAAATTTTTACAATTTTAGAAATGTTTTCAGACGATACTCTTTGAAAATCAAATTTTAGATCTGAGTCATCATTTGCATCTATATTTTTCTTTATCTCTGAAATACTAGGGTGATTTGAGGGGCTATACTGAACATCATTACCTATCTTCTCAGCTACTGTAACAAAAAAAATATTAAAAATATTTGAGACCTTTAGGAATCATTTATAACTTTACCATCATCGAATTTGGCCCCCTGATTCCACCAGAACAGCATTCTAAAAAATAAGTTTTCATTGGTTGTTTTTTTTTTTCATCTTATTTACTTAATTTCTATGCTGTCTGTATTTTTCCCAGTTTTTTTCTTTTCAGAATTTTATTTTTCAAATAACTTTTCACATATTAGTCCGATTTTGGATCTGTAAAATGCCTAATAAACCTTCCGGTACCCGGGTGCATACTACAAAAAATGCAAGATGGGAGCACAGATTGCTTGCCAGGATTTTCACTTTGTACCTACCTCCGTCAAATCAATATTTTTCATTGCAACTAAAATTATGCTACGAATAATAATTTAATATTTTTATAACTAGAAATATAATATAAAATTCGATGCAAAAAAATTCTTCATTCTGTCATTTCATTAAAATGTACTTTGGATAAGAGCTACTTAAACATCTTTATAGGTGAGTGAACTACATATAGTACATGTATATATACAAATTGTAAACATGCAGGTAATCACTACTATATTATCATTCTTACTACTAGCAGGATACGCTTATAACATGTGTTCACGGTATCCAGACAAGGCTCGAATGTAGACTCCAAAGAATGACAGAGAAAAATCTACAAAACCAATTACAGATGAGTGGAATTAAATGGACAAAATCACCACTGAAATTAGATCGAAAAAGCATACAATGCTCATCATACTTAATATCTATGCTAATAGCAACATCCAACGACATACAGCTTAATCCAGGCCCTAACTCAACAGTATACAACTGTGGCACCTGTGAAAAGCCAGTAACATGGGACGACAGAGCCATCATGTGCGACACTTGCAACCAATGGTATCACATATCATGCCAATCGGTACATACAAAAACGTACAACGAGCTTGCCGAAAACAGTGCCATTGCATGGGATTGCATAGTCTGTGATAACCCGAACTACAGTTCAATCTGCTTCAGCTCAGCTCTAACTACATCAAACCAATTCAGTATACTCTCAGAGATATCATTCCAAAATACATCACCAATCAGAAATACAAAACCCATCCATGCATCAACGCCAATCAGAAACAGCAGAACGAAGGCTAAAACTAAATCAACACCAATTAAGATACTGAATGTAAACTGCCAGTCCATCAAATCGAAACAGTGCAGACTGAAAAATCTAATTGACAGTACAAAGCCTGATGTCATAATATGCACAGAGACATGGGTTGATCCATCAATAACAGATAGCCAGATATTTCCTGATGAGTACAAACTCTACCGTAAAGACAGATTAACAACAGGCGGAGGAGTACTGATTGCGATCAACACAGACTACCTGAGCACTCCAGTTCCAGAACTCGATACTGACTGTGAAATAGTATGGGCTAAGATCAGCATCGCAAACAGTAAAGATCTATATATTGCGTCATACTATAATCCAAAGACTTCAAATGAGCAATCACTGGAAGAATTAAATATAAGCCTAAATAGAGCATGTAGAAACAACTCAAAAGTAATAGTAGCAGGCGACTTTAACCTCCGAGGATGGATATGGTATGGAAAACGAAAAACCTTAAACCAAACACACTACGCCCAAGGAACCACCATAAACTATTAGACATGTTGGATGATAATGGATTAACACAACTTGTAGAAGACCCAACAAGGGGAGATAACACACTAGACCTTGTTATTACCAACATACCATCAAGTTTCACCAGAGTAAACACCATTCCTGGTATCTCTGACCATGACATCGTATTTGCAGAGGCTGACCTGACAATCAAAAAGAAATCTCAAAAGCCAAGAAAAATACCACTATACAAAAAGGCAGAGTGGTCAATCATGAAAGATGAACTATCAGATTTACTTGAAGAAATTCAGAAATCAGACTCGGCTAAAACTGGAGCAGATGATATGTGAACAACATGAACAGATTATACAGCGACACATACCACACAAGACTGCAAAGACCAAGGACAGCCTACCATGGATTACCAACGATCTACGAAAATTAATACGCAAAAGAGACAGACTCTACAAAAAGAAAAAGAAATCTGCAGACGTAAATACAACAAAAAAGTTCAAAGATACCAAGAGCAAAGTACAAAGAGAAATGAGAAGGGCATACTGGAAATATATTGAGGACATAGTAACACCAAAAGAAGATGACAACCAATACACAGGAATGAAAAGGTTCTGGACCTACATAAACCATAAATGAATTTTAAATAAAGGTGCCCTATGAATTGAAGCTATCCAACTGCTCCGGAACTTAACATCACATGTACGGGCGTCCTCAAGCTGCTGAAAAATCTAAACCCTAACAAAGCTGCAGGACCAGATAACATCAGACCAAGAGTATTAAAAGAACTGGCAACTGAAATCGCACCTATCCAGAAAATCTTATGAGACAGGCCAAGTACCATCTGACTGGAGAACAGCAAATGTGACTCCTGCTTTCAAAAAAGGAGACAAATATAAGGCAGAGAATTACAGACCCATCTCGCTAACCTGTGTCTGCTGTAAATTAATGGAGCACATCGTAACAAGCCACATAATGGGCCATGCAGACAGAAACGAAATCCTGTACCCTCTACAACACGGCTTCAGGAGTAAAAGATCGTACGAAACCGACGATATCACGAACAACATGTCATCAGGGAAACAAACAGATGTTCTTATCATGGATTTCTCCAAAGCATTTGATAAAGTGAGCCACAGTCTCCTTGTACACAAGCTTGACCACTATGGAATCCGTGGTAAGACAAACAACTGCATGGATCAAGAACTTCCTTAATGATCGTACACAGGCAGTGGTTATCGATGGGGTGTCTTCTGGAAACATCAATGTAGAGTCAGGTGTGCCTCAAGGCTCAGTACTGAGCCATTATTATTCCTGTTCTATATCAACGATATGCCACTTGGACTAAACTCCACTGTTAGATTATTCGCAGATGACACCATTGCATATCTAACAATAACATGCCAAAATGATGCTTTAGACCTGCAATCAGATCTCAACAAACTTGGCATTTGGGAGAAAAAATGGAAAATGGAATTTCATCCGGGCAAATGCAATGTATTAACCATCAGCAGAAAATCAAACCCGGTAAAGCACAACTACAGCCTGCACGAACAACAGCTGGAATCAGTAGACAGTGCAAAATATCTTGGCTGTCTAATAACATCAGGCATGCGTTGGACCAAACATATCAATTCAATTTGTGGGAAAGCAAACAAGACCTTAGGATTCCTGAGAAGAAACCTCAACATCGGTTCCACATCAGTAAAAGAAAATGTGTATAAGACATTAGTGAGACCAGTGGTAGAATACGCATCAACCGTATGGGATCCATATACTCAACAGAATATCAACACCTTGGAAATGGTCCAGCGCAGGGGTGCTAGATATGTTTGTAACCGTCAGGGAAACAGATCAAGTGTCGATACCATGCTTGACACACTCGAATGGAACACCTTACAACAAAGAAGACAAACAGCAAGACTTCAAATGTTATATAAAATCAAAAACAACGACGTTGCCATTAATAAAGAGGACAAATTACTTCCGCCTACAAGAACTAGCAGGAACATGCACCACCTGTCCTATCAAATACCATCAAGCAGTCATGGCTACAGGAAATACTCGTTCTTCCCCCGTACTATCAAAAATTGGAATTCACTACCTTCATCTATTGCAGCCGCCAACACACTTGCCGCATGTCTCAACTTCAGCTACTACCTTAGACTTACAACTGTGTAAATAGTTTCAATTGTACATAAACTGGACAACAGTGTTTTAAAACTTTTCTTTTTCTATATACATGCGCACTCCACAACTGGCAGAACAATCAACATGTTGATGGTGGCCAGCAAGAGGCAGAAGCAGAAGGATAAGGCACACTAAAATACCCTCTGTCTATAACGAGGTTCAACGAGAGCGAGATTTCATAGCGACCAAGTGTGAGCCCTGTAGGGCTCACACACTAATTTCTTTTGTATATTTCTTTTTGTTCCTCGTCTAACAGAAGTCGTACATTTTCCATTTGGAAAAGTACAGGTTTTATGAATCAAAGGAATAACACAATAAACATAAACCATACTGTATATTTGACAATGAACCATAAAACATTAAATTAAACTGCTGGGTAGGTTATTTTATCGAAATATATACCATACGGTATATATCGGTACCAATGTACCGAAAATATATTTCCAGTCAATCGATTTCCAGGTAATGTACTCTACCATATACGGATTCTGAATTCAACTTTTAGGTTATTTTCCTAAACAGGAAATGACATAAATTTGATTTGCACACGGCACTAATTTCTGTATTTTGGGAAAAATATCGACACACCTAAGTTTCTATTTCCATTCTTGTAAGTATTTAGGCAGGTAAACGATTCAGGGATGTCCAAACATATAGGGCCAGACTAGTTAAGCGAACTTCACTCTGTGTATCGACTTTTGGTCCAGTAAAATGTTATCCAGTCTATACAGCCGCACCATAAATCAAATGTCAATCATGAATTTCATGTCAGTGGCCTTGTATAATGTTGTATCATTTTTTTAACTGAAAATAGAAATCAACTCTCAGTTTTAATTTTTTTTAAACAGGGGCCGTTTAAACAGGTGAATTTCATTTGTAGCAATAAGTATTTCCCGAAACTGTATGTTCTGTTTGTTTTTCACATAGGTGTTGTTGTGAAATAACAAGGATGGTCAAATCACATGGCACTGGTGGGGATCGAACCCACGACGTCGAGATCTAAAGGCAGTGCTCTAACCAACCGAGCCAAAGAAGATCTTCCCTAACTCAACGAGTTAGGCTACCTTTATATCTCAGTTTCACTACACCCCTCCCCCTTTTCTCTTTTTTAGGGGTGTGACCATCCTGCCGAGAACCGCAGGTTCTTACTACTGGAAACATCCTGATAACATGTGAGTGGCATATGGCTTAGTCCTAAAATATATGACCTCGCACTTCTATTCCATATTTAACGTTTTTAGCGGATTTTTTGCATTTTTTAATTTTGTTGAAAGTGCGAAGTCATATCGGATCTTTAAAATTTCCATTAGGACTTTCCGACATGATTTCATGTTGGAAATAAAATAAGTTCCCTTTCGGACTGTATGCCATGTTTTTTAAGAAATTTAAGTTTTCACGGACCTTAACATGTAAATCATTAAAAAACATACCTCTCTTGCCATTCAGACTATTATTCCCAACACTGCTAAATAAAATAATTTCCCAAGCGGTGCAATATCTAGAGCATTCGCCATATTTCAATGAATTTCGAATTTGAACAACCGTGTTTTAAAAAACGAAGTTTATCATAAAAGTGCAAGCAAGAAGTAGATTTCGCACTAGAAGTTCTTATTTTACATTTGAAAATCTTATTTTTCATGAGTTTTAATCCATTGTCTATCTCGGTGTACATTTTCCCTTATGTAGTATAAAAATAAACAAAGATGTGAAAACATTTCGAGACGACCCACCAGGTAAAACGAGTCTGTTATTGATTTAAATTATAATGACAAAAGAATTAATCACAACAAAGTGTACTCTTCTCACGGGAGCGTGTCAAAAAGACAATGTTTAGGTGTCTATTTTTGGATATTTGGATTAATTGAGTAAAAATACTAAAAGACTTGCAGGTATCAGAAATCTAGGGGCGGAAAAAATTAACCCCAAAGCATTTGATTTAAGTAGTTATGGTGAAAAGCACGATCTTCTGTTGGAGAATGATACAGCAGGACGCTTTTGTCAATATCGTTTTGTCTACGATTTTGCAAGTTCATTCTTACCAACTTTCGATTTGATATTCAAGAATGCAAGTGGGATTTTCTGCTGTTTTTGAAGATTTGGTACTACAGTAAACGGTAAAACACATAAATTCATTTTTGGGAGTATAATTCTAAACCAGAGAACAAACTATATGACCATGTTTCGTGAAAAACCATTTGCTACGGGTTTTTGGACACATACGATAGGACCTCGCGCTGCATGTAAAAGTCAGTATATATGAAAAAGAAACAGCGCGAGGTTCTGTATTGTATGACTAGCATATGGCTCACTCACCGAGTGGAATGTGACCTCACTCGGAACCTCTCTGCCTTCTTCTCACAACTATTTACATATATACATATTTACATTAACACCGTCACCTCAGGTGACTGAACTGGCAGATTTTCACCTCAGGATACCCAGTTTCCACCGGTAGTATGTGCTCACAGCGCCAATGTTGTGAAATAACAAGGATGGTCAAATCACATGGCACTGGTGGGGATCGAACCCGAGACGTCCAGATCTAAAGGCAGCGCTCTAACCAACCGAGCCAAAGAAGATCTTCCCTAACTCAACGAGTTAGGCTACCTTTAAACTCAGTTTCACTACATATACAGTATCCTTGAATTTCAGTCGAGTTTTGTTAGAAATATCATCACTTGGATTGCCCATTGTTTTTCTGTCTGTAAGTGTTACAATGCCTATCTGTTTGTACTGAAAGGAGAGATATGGTTAGTCCATATCTTGAGTGCTTGTTCTTAGTGCTTTTAGTGCTTTTAGTATGTAATGTTTTTATGTGTTTAGTGACTCGGTTTTAAGTGTATTTGTGTTTTATCCTCATTATTTAACATTGTATGCATGCTTGTATGTTTTAATTTAATGATGTATTTGTTATTTATGTAAGTCGGTATAAAAGCTCCTTCAGAGCTTATATTATTTGTTATATAATATAGAAAAAAGAAGGAAAACGGGGAATGTGTCAAAGAGACAACGACCCAAAGGGGAGCAACACCAACTCAAAGAGGGTCTCATTGGGGTCTAAGCGTGACACGGGATCGACCGTTTTTCTGTAAGCGTGACTCGTGAAAGTCAAATTATTGTGCGTGAAAACGGGAAACGAAGTAGAGCGGGAAACGTGAAATAAGATAAAAATGGTTCGGGAATTCGGGAAAATGATAATTTTACTAAGCGGGAATTAGTTTTTTCGTTATCAAAAACTTCAATGTATGTACGATTTACAATGAGTGACATTCTGCAAGATATTTTTTTATCTTCGACTGGATCCTATTGTTTTGTATCGGAAAATATATATAAACCGACGGAATATTGGATGGCCAGTACTCAAATCCATGAAGATATGAGAAGTATTTTTGGAACATGCTCGTAATACCGCACGTATGTGAAGGGCTTTTCAGAAATAGCCAGACTCTTTCATAAGTTGACTGAACAGGGTGAAAATATTCAATGTCACGAGAATGTCAGGTGGCAAACTTAAAAAGTGTCTTGTGTAGGCACCCATGAATACCAGTAAAACGTAAATATCAGACACCAAAGCCAGCTTCTTTGGAATAGGAGCTGAATTATTTGAAATACAAGATGACAAAGAGACCATGACAGCAAATTTTAGTACAAGCTTGCCGGAATACACAAGAACGCAGTGAAACCGAGAGTATCATCAGAACACCGGGTGATACTCTCGGTTTTCAGTGAGAGTTCACACTGTCAGTGCTTTTGTTTTCTGTGTTGTCTTGTATATCATCCTGTTATTTTTTTGTTTTTTCTTCGTCGATTGTTTGTGTCACAGATTCGTCCTTGTAATTGTCTAAATACAAAAAGAGATGTAAACATGCTTTTCAAAGTTTCACCTTCAGTTGACCAGTGTTGTTTTAGGGTTAGAGAAGTAACATGCACCCTGGATTTGAATGGGTTTTGTCTACGGGTTAGAAAATGACAATAACCAATCAGCCACCCAACAGATATTTCAGCATCATATTTTAACTGGCTGTGTGACGGGTGCCATGCGTGGAGCAGATCATGCTTACCCTTCCGGAACACCTGATGATACCTCATTTTTATAGGGGTTCACACTGCTAGTGCTTTAGTTATATGGCGTTCTTGTTCATTTTTGTTTATTTGTTTTGTCTTTGTCATACTGTCTCAATTCGTGTTGACTGTGAATTGTCGTGATTTTGGATTTATGATTTCAGAATTCCCACTTTTCTCGTTCTTACTCCGGTATTCGTTTGCCAATGTATTATGACGTAACTCTTCGGGAATTTCTTGCAATAGCGTCTGCTATAAAGCATTTGTAGATGAAGTGCCGTTTCTTGTTAGGATAGATCATGGTTGACCTTGACTGGCTTTAAAATTTCAAGAACCTTGGACACCTTATTGTGTCTTCAAGGTTTAATATCAGTATGCAAGGTGTAAACACTTGATTCACTCAGAATAAAAAGAAGTCTAAAATTGTAAAAATTCAGGCACTGAAACTTTGTATGCTGAATAGGTTTGATGGCTTCAGAATCGGCTTTCGAATTATGTTCATCGTGTCTCCAAAATGATCGACAGCTAGGTATTAAGTTTAACATATAATTTCAAATGCAAATACATTCAAAAGCCATCTCTTCTTAGCGTTAACTGCTTACTTGGTTTATACAATCAAAATAACATTTTATCCGTAAAAAACATATCACTGTTTACATGTTACTCTATTTTCTAAATAATGAATAAGCGTGATCTGGAAAAGCACAAAAATGATAAGCGGGATACGGGAATTTAACAAAACGTTAAGCGGGATCCGGGATCAGGACCCCCCAATGAGACCCCCCTCAAAGCCATCATAAGATCTGAAAACCCCACACCCAACGGTAGGTCGGAGTTGGCCCCTGAATAGAGTAATCAAGTTCAGCGAAATAAACATCATCCTAGACTCATATAGACATAAAGTAAACTAACTAGAAAAAAGACAAGACACACAAAGGCTTAATAAATTTCCTGACTTGGGACAGGCGCAAATCTGCTGCGGCGGGGCATATGTATGTTACGCGACTATAAATAAAAATTACTTACTTACTTACTTACTTAGAAGACAATCTCTGTTTCATAATACAAAAATACCGAAGTTGATTAATAAACAGTAAATTCAGTTATGTTGTACACGTGTTTCAAGGAATAACCTCTCATCAGCAGCATTAAAATCAAATAATTCTTATATGATTTGCATATTAGGAAATGCGCTGATATGATTGGTTGAATTTACTTCCGGTTGCAATTTCTGAAGTCGTTTATTTTTCGATAGACGACGTTGACCGAACTACATATAAGTTCACCTTATAAATTCATACGCCGAGTGAATCAAATAGAACAAAAACGTGTGATTGGCATTATAAAAGTAAGAATTTAATTACTTATCATCAAATTAAAAGAATTATAAGGATTAAACACCGTTTGAAAGGAATTTATAGGAGTATAAACGGGACCAAGTCACTCACAAACATATCATAAAAGTCCTTCGGACTTTTATTTGTTTGTGAGTGAATTCCTTTGAAACGGTGTTTAATCCTATAATAATATGGAAGATCCATAATCCAAAAATAGTCAAAATAAGAAGTGCCCATTACCAAAAATATCAAACTAATCAAGTAATGTGGACATTACCGAATGCCATACACCGAAAAAGCCGTAGTATATTTGACATTTTGGTCATATTCGACAATTTCATGACTCCGAAACAGCAAGCATGACAGTCTGATCCAAAAGTTCGATCCGACCTGTTGTTCCATATATAAATGCACTTCATCCTAACTGCTCTGCCATAAATGTTTTTTTTAACAAAATACCGGTAACTGTCGCCCACTCAGCATGTAACAAGGTCGCACGCCGCAACCGGAGGCAATTCTGTTCTGTTTGTGCACCAGGTTGGTGTCTTTAAAGAAACATCTGCTGTAAAAAATGCCCATCATGTGACCTCTTTAGAATACAACCATAACTGCTGTTCAGGAGAATCATGTACCAAATTCTGCTCCATATACGAATGTACCCTAAAAATCAGGCCCTTATTCTCCTACCAATACTCCGGACGACTAGTCATAGCCTGTTATGCATACTAATCATTCTGCTACTCTACATTAGTAGGCGTGTTCTGTTCTACATACTTGCACCATTGTTTTCTGTTTTCGAGGAAATTCCTGTTTCAGAAAAAAATAGTCTGCGGCATTTATATATACGTGTTGCACTTGAGCGAAAGTCTGCTCGAATATTGCACCGATACTCAGGGGACTAAACACTACTTGATGTTCATGTATTTCATTAATGGTTTGTTTGTCACAGTTTTTATTGTACACATTTTTTGTTTTTGTTTTGGTTTGTTCACTTTGAATTTTATTTCCTATTGGTCTGTTCTGTGTTTAGTTTTATTTAGGGATGGCAATTTCACATATATACTGTAACCGGTTATTCGGAAAATCTTCCGACCGATTAACCGGTTAATCGGTATTTGATGAAATATTGAGTATTTTCCAGATAATATGAATAAATAATCTGTTTCGTGTCGTACATCGGGAGAGGGATACACAGAAAAAAATTGTATAAACTGGCCATTTAATACTTTCCAATCGTTGTCTCGGGAAAATGCTCCTGTGATATTCTTATTTTTTCTTTGTTTATTATGCACATTTCAATCCATAATTACTTTTTCGTTCATTTTTAAAACTGACTGTACAAATGGGGTTATATAGTGGAATTACAAATTATCTTGATGTAACTTATAGTTTACTTTATTTTGTGTAGAGGCATGTCGAGTCCTCTCAGTAAGTGCTAAACCCCGGTGCTCAACACACAGGACATTATTATTTTCATAAATTTAATAATTTTAGCATATAGATTCTGTTATATAACAGTACATTATCATTAAATATTTTGTTAATTTACGTTAACTCCATTATCACGATAGGTTGATAATTAGCAAATTAAGTAAGCTTATTAGACTTCAGTAAAAAAACACTAGGATAGGACCGAAAATTTAAAAGTAATCATTAAATTAACTGTTATATAAACAACTTGTCAATAAATTGGTCTTTGATATTTATCCAATCAATTAAATAAGTGAAAATACCGATGTCTGATTGTGCACGTAACAGTATACAACTAAAATAAATTTTGATGCCGAATACTCGAATACCGATTTTGCTAACCGGTTACAACCTATTCGACCGATTAACCGAGTAACCGGTTACTCGTTGCCATCCCTAGTTTTATTAGATGTTCTTTTTTATGTCTGTTCAAGTGCATGTTCATTAAAACACATAACAGACCCGCGTCAAACACGAATAACGAAAGCAAGTCGGGATAGCCAGACTTTTATCGGTACTAGCAAAAACTAGCTGTAAGGTTAAACCGGTTTATGGGTATCCAAAACCTCCCCTTTCTCTATCCCGTTTTTCTTTAGTATAATACATATACGCATAAAACCCAATACAGGCAGACTAATAACTCTATGACCACTATCTTGGAAAAAAATATGAAAACGTAATTTAGAAAGATGGGCGGCAAGGAGTGCCAAATTAACAATGAACCTAAATGAACGATGAACTGGAAAAACAGATAGAATAGTCCAAATGAACACTGAACAGACCTTTTAAGATTATATACAGTTTTTCTGTGGTGCATAGTCTGTTCAGTGTTCATTTGGATTGTTCTATCTATTGTAAGTTTAGGCCATTGTAGGTGTTTATTGTTATCTTTACTTTGTAAGTATTTTTAATTTGTTTTTCTGTCCTGATCTGTTAAGTGTTCTTTTGGACCACTTTTCTGTTTTGGTCTCTGCAGTGGTTAGTTGGATTAGTTTCCGTCTTTTTTTGGTCTTTGTAGTTTTTATTTTGATCCCTTTTTTGGTCTCCTCGATTTCGGTATTTTATTTATTTATTTATGTTATTTATGGTCTACTTGTAATATGTTTTTATTTGATTGAATACTTTAGTTTCACTGTTTTTTTGTCTAAGAATTTCTTTCGGTGTTCTTTGGCCTATTTAAGCTATATCTAATACGGCATTGATAGCAACAGTTCTAATTATGACGGTGCATTTACAACAATTGAAACAGCTTAAAAACATTATGTATATAGAACAATTGATAAGAAATGCTTTGGTTATAAGGTAAGTGAGAAACGAACCGTCAATCAAAAGAACGAACAATCCATGGACAATGGCAACATCGGAAACCCTAAGAAACAAGGACACCACTTAAGTACGGGACAAAAAAGAAAAATGAAGACACACATACAGATGAACAGCACGGACCCAATAAAAACCATGGGTGAGATCAGGTGTACCGGTAGAGTAAGCATCTCCTGCTTCTTATAAGACACCTACCGTGTTGAACATGTCAAATCCGGTAGTAAAGTCAAATCCGATAGAGGAAAAACAAACTTTAGTTGCAGAGGGAAAGATCTGTTGTCATGTGGGAAACAGATATCCCATAGCGATACACAAGATCGTGATGTCGACCGTAAAACTTCTTTAGTGATGACTTTAAGTTTTTGGTAACGTACCCTTGCTTAAGCAGTCTATTTGTAAGCAACTGAGCTCTATCAAGGAAGTCACTGTAACGAACACAAGCCCTTGAGTAGCGAATGAGTTGTGAGATGTAAACTCCATACGCTGGTGCTTCTGGAATGTTGCTACAAAGAAAAGGGAAGTTGACTATTGGAAAAGTGAAGTCATCGCGTTTGTCATACAGGCTAGTTTGTAATGTACCTCTGTTGTCAATTTCAAGATGAAAGTCAAGGAACGAGGCTGATGTGGAAGTATCTGTAGTATCCTTAATATCAAACTCTTTTGGTTAAATAAGATGAAGAAAATCACCAAAGCGAGGGTTGTTTAGTGATAAAATATCATTTATATAACGGAAGCTGAAATTAAAGGACTGGGCCAGGTTTTTGTCTTTATTTTGAAGAAGCCCATCAATGAATTCAGCCTCATAAGAATGGAGAAACAGATCGGCTAAAAGAGGTGCACAGTTTGTGCCTATTGGAATCCCAATGGTCTGTTGAAAAACAAGTCCTCCAAACTGGACAAATATATTGTCGATCAAAAACTCTAACATTTTTATCACTTCTTCCTCTGTGTATTTTTTCTGTGATTCTTGTGAAATTTACTTGATAGCAATATTTTTTGTGTGTTTTCTAGTATTTTTGTGAACCTTTTTTATTTTTTAAAGGATTATTAGATTATATTTGCAAAAAAAGTTTTTTTAATGTGCTACAAAATGTTGAGAAATATTATTATTATGGTATAAAAGTAGTTGTTTCTCAAATATTTCTTTGTCCAATCATATTATTACATTTAGCCTGAATATGAAATAAAAATACAATGGCTGAATTCTGAGCTAAGGGACCGACCATTTAACCTGAAAGGGGGGGGGGGGTATGGTTTTTTTTTCTGCACAAACAAATTATTTATTTTTTGCACGCGTATCAACAAAATATTTTTTTATCAAAATTAACATTATTTTTTTGGGCAGAAAGCCTCATTCAGAATTTTTTTTTCATCATTTTGGCAGCCAAAATATTTTTTTCACATAAAATCAGATCCAAATTATTTTTTTTTAGAAAAAAAACCATAGCCCCCCACCCCCTTCAAGTTAAATGGTCGGTCCCTAAGAAATAAGCTTATGGGCATTTTGGTGCATTTTTGCTTAAAATTTCAGGCTGTTTTTTATCAAGTCACGATTATTGTAATCATTGCTTGCCATACGTCTCTTATTTTATGTTGTTACATTTTTTCATGGATGCCATGTATTTTGATAAATACTAGGGTAATGTTGAAGAATCAAACAGTTGTTGGCACATCCAGGGGGGTGGGTCAGGGATCTGAACCCCTTTTTTTCTTGAATGATATTTTACATTTCGTGCAACATAAAGACCAAACTGAGAAAAAAATCGGTAATTAAAACATGACTTGTGAAATACAGATTTTTTATTATAAAAATAATTTTTAATTACTGGATATAATGTGGTGAACAAATAATGAAACAAATAAAAATAGTGGAAGAAAGGTAAGTGAGAACCGAACCGTCAATCCAAAACGAACAATCCAAGGACAATGGCAACACCAGAAACAAAAAAGAAACAGGGACACAACATGGGTACGGTACAGAAAAGAAAAATGCAGACACACACACACAAAGATGAACAACACGGGTCAAATAAAAAACCATGGGTGAGATCAGGTGCACCGGTAGTGTTAACATCTCCTGCTTCTTATAAGACACCCGCCGTGTTGAACATGTCAAATCCGGTAGTAAAGTCAAATCCGGTAGAGGAAACAACAATTAAACTTTAGAGGAAAAGATCTGTTGTGATCTGGGAAACACATATCCCATAGCGGTCCACAAAAAGGTGAAGTCGACCGTAAAACTTCTGGAGGGATAAATTCAAGTTTTGGGTAACATACCCTTGTTGAAGTAGCCTATTTGTTAGCAACCGGGCTCTATCAAGGGAGTCACTGTATCGAACACAGGCTCTTGAATAGCGAATGAGCTGGGAGATGTAAACTCCATATGCCGGCGCTGTTGGGATGTTGCTACAAAGAAAAGGGAAGTTTACTATGGAAAGGTGAAGTCATTGCGTTTGTCGTACAGCTTAGTTTGAAGTCTACCTCTGTTGTCAATTTCAAGGAGAAGGTCAAGGAACGAGGCTGATGTAGAAGTGTCTGTGGTATCCTTAATTTCGAGCTCTTTTGGATACAATCACCAAAGCGAGGGTTGTGTAGTGACAAAATATCATCTATATAACGGAAGCTAAAATTGAAGGATTGGGCCAGTTTTTTATTTATCTTTATTTTGAAGAAGCCCTTCGATGAATTCAGCTTCACATGAGTGAAGAAACAGATCGGCTAGGAGATGCGCACAGTTTGTGCCCATAGGAATTCCGATAGTCCGTTGAAAAACAAGTCCTCCAAACTGGACAAATATATTGTCGATCAGAAACTCTAACAGTTTAATCACTGCTTCCTCTGTATATTTTTTTCTCCGATTCGGAGTCATTTTTCACAAAGTAGGCTTTTCTGGTTCGTTTACTTTATGTCTATAGGAGTCTAGGATGATGTTTGATTACTCTTTATTCAGGGGCCAACTCCGACCTGCCATTGGGTATGGGGTTTTCTCACCGTTCATTGAAGACCTTATGGTAGCTTTGAGTTATTATTACTCCCCTTTGGGTCGTTGTCTCTTTGACACATTCCCCGTTTCCCTTCTTTTTTCTATTGTTCTCTACCTACAACAATGTACCTATATCTTCGTTCACCGTTCTTACGTGAGAAACATCTATGAATTAAACCTTTCAACCGAGATTTTAGTTGTTCATGAGGAATAGTACTGTAAAGTGTGGAGAAGTCGAATGTTTTAATGCTGTTACAGTGTGATAATGATCTAGAGTTTAAGATGTCAAATAGATCTTTGGAGTTTTTAAAATCCACACTTCATTTACACCGCTTCTTGAAAAGCAAATATCACAGTATTTTTGAAGGCCCTCTTCAAAAGCTGTCAAGATGGAGGTTAGCAATTTAGATATAGGTTTTGTAGAGCATTTGGCAGATCCAGCGATGTATCGTTCTTTGTATGGGCATTTATGTAACTTAGGTACCCAGTACAAAGAGGCGGGATCTGTGTCTTCATCCTTGGTGGAAATCCCGAAGGAAAGCAAAACAGATTTATGGTTCTGTAATATCTCCTCCTTTGACAGAGTAGTAGCTGCGTAAGTTGGATTGCCGTTGGAATTATCAATGCCTAGTTCTTTCTTTAAACAATTTATATAATGATTTTTGCAAATAAAAATGATATCATTTGGGGCCTTATCGGCAGGAACGACGACATATTTGTCATGAATGGCGGACAAGTAACTGGCCACATCAGAATTTTTGAAAATTGATGATGCGTTAGTTCTCATTGACCCTCGTAGCTGATTGATTCGTTTAAGAATCATCGACCTCACAGTCTTAATCCACTCCGAAAGCGAATCAAGGTCTTCGGCTTGTTCATCAAGATATACCTACCAGTAGTATTAAATTCTGTTTGTTTAAAGGAAAACTTAAGAATTATTTGCTGTATTTCTCCGTTAGATACACCATTGTAAAGAAAACGTTTTAATTCAGAAAAACCAAGTCATTAAAGTCGCTAAATCCAGTTCCCTTTAGACAGCTATGGATGTCCCCACCTACATCCGAGGCATCTATGAGGATATCTTATCCCTGTATAGGGTTCAAGCCCAAATTTATCACCTTTACATTATTGGGAGGGTTTTGGTAATGAGAAGAAGGACGGGGACTAGAGGAATAGGGAAGGGATCCTGGAAGAGTTGGGTTTGGGGAAAGACAGTGCCCTGGGAAGGGACCGAGGGAAGGGTCCCTGAGAGAGATGGGTTTCGGAGAGGGGCCCTGGAATGTAACTTAGAGGGATAGGTTTTGGGAGGGCAGAGTCCTAGATAGGGACAGGGAGGAGAACTTGGGAAGGGTTTTGGGAAGACAGGCCCCTGGGATAGGGACTGGGAGGAGATATTGGGTGAGAACGGGCTCTGCTTCCAATTGTTGATTGGTACCTCTTAGCACCTCTCAGAAAAAATGATATAATTTCAAATTCATAGCCTATGGTCTAAAAATTATATATATATAGTCTCTAACATTGTTTCCTAGTTTATTACGTTATTTTCACATCGAGATAGTTAAATTTTCACATTTTAAAGTTCGAGGTTTACCTGAGTGAAAACTTAACTATCGAGATGTGAGAAATTTTCGTAATATACCGGAAAACAATGTTAGAGATTGTGTCTCTAATTCACACTCAATTTATTTGAGGTAAAGCGATCTCCGTAGTCTCCAGTCTCAAATAACTAAATACCGAACTTACTGTAAATTTATTTTCTGCATATGCGCATTTCGACAACTTATGTCTCTTCAGTGCAGATAAAATCTAAACGTTTGGAAGACCATAAACTCAAAGATGTTTAAAAAACTGATAGAGGACAAATAACCAATGTGATCTAAATGTAAAGCCAAAAATCAGCTAAGGACAGAGCTTTGCATGAGGGAGATACTCCTTAGATTTCAACAAAATTAACAAAAATTTAGATATTGTAAGGTTTCAAAAAATAATCGGCTTTCGGGTCAGCACCGAAGTACTGACTACTGGGCTGGTGAATACCCTCGGGGACTGACAGTCCACCAGCAGTGGCATCGACCCAGTGGTAACAAAATAACTAAATACCGAACTTACTGTAAATTTATTTTCTGCATATGCGCATTTCGACAACTTGTCTCTTCAGTGCAGATAAAATCTAAACGTTTCGAAGACCATAATCTCAAAGATGTTTAAAAACTGATAGAGAACAAATAACTAATGTGATCTAAATATGTAAAGCCAAAATCAGTTAAGGACAGAGCTTTGCATGAGGGAGATACTCCTTAGTTTTCAACAAAATTAACAAAAATTTAGATATTTTAAGGTTCCAAAAAATAATCGGCTTTCGGGTCAGCACCGAAGTACTGACTACTGGGCTGGTGAATAGCCTCGGGGACTGACAGTCTACCAGCAGTGGCATGGACCCAGTGGTAACAAATAACTAAATACCGAACTTACTGTAAATTTATTTTCTGCATATGCGCATCTCAAGTATGCCGCCATTTTGTTGCTATCATCGTTGCTATGTGTATCATTGCGCCATTCATTGAAAGGGGTGTTGAATATAATATTTTGATAAAAATGTCATTTTATCAATAAACTGAGTTATCTTAGTCATAAAAATGCAAAAAAAAAAAACATTTCGTTAGACAAAAATGTCATTTTATCAATAAATTGAGTTATCTTAGTCATAAAAATGCAAAAAAAAAACATTTCGTTAGACAGTGATGCAGGTGTTAATTTCATCAACATCCAGTTGCACTATTTTTAGAAACTGACACGAGACATTTACATGATTGACCAATCAGCAAGTGAGATCAATTTCCAAACATGTTGTTTATTATTTTCATCTAGCATTATCTGGGAAGTATTTATTGCGAACAAGAATTAGAGAAACAAATATCCCACATAAATAACATATCTGTGTGTCTTTATTTTTCTTTTCTGTGCTATCTTGTGTTATGTCCTTGTTTATTTGTTTTTCTAATGTTGCCATTGTCCTTTGAGTTTTTCCAATGTTGCCTTTTTCAATGTTGCCATTGTCCTTGGATTGTTCAATTTGGACTTATGGTTCGGTTCTGACTACCCTCGTATAAAAATAACTAGAACACACACAAAATGTATGTTGGATATGACAATGTTGCATCAACTACATTATGATTTGGTATTTTAACGGTCATATCTCGACTTAAACTCAATATTTTGAAAAATTGGATTTTCGACATTTCAGATTTGTCCAAAATTCTCCGTTAAATCTTTACAAAATGTCAAATATGGAGGATATATCTGCAAATATGCCAATTAATTGTTATAATGACTAAATACCGAAGTAACTGTGAATTTAAATTCTGCATATGCGCATTTCGACAACTTATGTCTCTTCAGTGCAGATAAAATCTAAACGTTTGGAAGACCATAAACTCAAAGATGTTTAAAAACTGATAGAGAACAAATAGCCAATATACCAATACATTAGTTGTTTTAAAGCATTTTTCGGAAATCAAGGAGTGTTTAATGTGACTTTAAACACCGAAAATCTTACCACTATCCCAACAAATTTTCCCTAAAATTATCAATGTTTTGTCTATGTTTCCATAAAAATAACCAAAAAAGCAAAATATGTATTGTATATGAAATGTTTAATGAATTCCATCATAATTAAGTATTTTTACAGCCATTTGTCGACTTTAACTCAATATTTTGTCCGAAAGTGATGAAAAATTTTCAGCTTAAGATTTGTCCAAAATTTGCTGTGAAATCGCTATACGTGGCAAATCTGGAGAATATTATCTGATATAAATAACCGATACATCAGTTATCTTAAAACACTGTTTAGAAAAAAACAAGGAGTGTGTTCCATGTGACTATAAATATAGAAAATTGTACCGCTAAAATTAAACTTAAAAATCCCAAAAGTTTGCCCGTCTTTACATATATATGAACAAAACGAACTAAGGTTTTACTTTCTTCCATAAAGATGTATTAAATATATCGTTTATTGCAATTGTAACACAAAAACACTTCATAGTTGACAAATTCAAATTGTTGAATTTGTCAACTATGAAGCGTTTATCTGCCAATTAAAATTACAATTAAGTTGGTCTTAGCTATACTTTGGCCATTTTTATACACTGTTTAAATGCACAAGAAGCACCAGGCAGGGAGATTTTAAGTACGGAATTTTCCACCCCACCCCACCCCATAAAAAAATATTGGCAAAATGGCATTTGGGTATTATATTATAATTCAATACATCGGCAAATGACTACCGAAGTAACAAAAATGAAAGGGGACTTCCAAAATCAAAACTCCAAAACACGGCTATTCATATCCAACATGAATTGAGACAGCATTACAAATACAAAACAAATAAACAAAAAATGAACAGGAATAAAGATTTAGCAAACATTTACTCATAACGCAATACTTAAACCAGTTCGATGTCTCATATAGTTTTCACCGTTAAATTCCTGTTTATTAAACCATGAAAATTCACCAGAAGACTGTGTTTAGTGGAGTGCCTGAAAAATGAAAATACTTATACCAATTTATAGGGAAATAGTGCTTAATACTTAGTTTTTAAGAAAATATGAGAAGTGTTATGTTTAGTGGTTTCGATGGATTGAAAAAAAATCATTATTTTTTCTTTATCAAAAATGTTTTCGCTTCCCTATTGCGAAATGATAACCTAAAAAGAAAACCGAAATAAGACAATTCCAATTTTGCATGAATATTTCATATCTAACTGCCCATAAACCACGCACATGGTCTTATTTGTAATAGAAGGGATTCTCTATATTTTTTGTTATTTGAAAATGGTAATATTTGACCTTCATACAATGTTTAAGCTTTTCAAGCTGAATAAAATTAAATAAATTGTATTGAATATTTGTTGGAAGGAGTAAATATGTTTGCAAGTTAGTCTCTATGTTCTAAATAGGAAAAATGAAAGGATATGGAGTGAATGTACATGTGACAAAAACGCACACGACGATACATAGAGAACTCCAGTTTATCAAGGACAGGGCTTTTATTCCTGTCTACATCTTGATGTCGCCTGAGGGTCTTCAACTAGAGGTGAACAATATTCACCCCCTCAAGCGAGATCAAGAAGGCCCCTAGCGTGCACTTAAGCGGTATTCTTGACAAAAATTATATGAAGGTCACTCCCTTGCCCCCCACCCGCCATGGAGAGCCAACTGGGGCGATGCTCAGGGTTATCCAGCTGAAAGCACCAGGGTTACAAGAAGAGAATAAAAATGTTGAGCAACATCGATCGCAGCTAAAATATGTCATTGAAGCAACACATGTCGGGAGCGGTCAATGAGAAAAAAGTAAAACCGGGCAATGTATGCCTACAAATATTTGTCATTAAGTAGCCTGACGAAAGACAAAAATAAGGACAAAAACAATATCGATAGACAACACGGGGCACATCGAAATAGATGTAGGCAAACCTTGCAGTGTAACTTTGGTTGAAAGGGCAAAAATGGTCGTGTGTACAGATTATAACATTTTAGTAAAAACAATGAAAATATTGAACAGCCAAGTTGAAAAAATAAATGAATTAGTAAACATGTGAGAAATTCTCACACGGACAATCAAGCCATAATTGTAATATTATAAGAGCCTACATCTCAAGCACGGGTAGACTTTCTACGGACTCCACGCAGCACGAGAGACAAACTCTGCAGCAAATAGGAAAAATGAAAGGGTATGGAGTGAATATACATGTGACAAAAACGCACACGATACATAGAAAACTCCAGTTTATCAAGGACAGGGCTTTTATTCCTGTCTACATCTTGATGTCGCCTGAGGGTCTTCAACTGGAGGTGAACAATATTCACCCCCTCAAGCAAGATCAAGAAGGCCCCTAAAGCATACTTCCTAATAGCTAAGATATAATGAAACGATATTTTATAAACCCTTTCAAGGTACATATCATTTTCATGAAGTATCTACATCTCTTAGTCAAAACAGCAAAACATCTGAAAAACAAAAAATTCCCATACAATTTGCGCAGAAGAGACGAACAGAGACCTATTAAACCGTTTAAATCTACTTAAATGGTCTACTGCATGTAAGCTATAGTAAAATACAAGTAAGGCATAAAAACTAGATCAAATGACGAGAGTTATTTATCTGAAAGGAATTGATAGCTAAAAAGTCGTCTTTTTCGCAATTTTTTGCAGGTGGAGGGGTACATTTTTTTGTATCCTCAGGTCATAAAAATGGCAAAAAGTGGCCAAATTGTGTTCATTGTTAAGGATATTGAAATACTTTAATTTGGTATAAAATTTCAGTACATCTAACTTATCTACAGAAAATTATGGAGTTTAAAAGATGAAATATAGGTTAAAACGAAAATACAATACTATAAAAGTGGTCCTATACTGTCTGTGCGTACATAACATGTTTTATTTTGAAGAGGGGACATTAAAGGACTAAAAAAGTCGGTCCGGAACATTAGTTTGTGTTTGTGGTGTGTGTGTGTGTGTAAAGGGGGGGGGGTGGGGGTGGTGGCACGGTAAGTAATTTCACATGTAGGATTTTCGTTCAGAAGAAATTTAATGAAGTTGTTTTCAGCTATGTTACATCAATGTTATTTTTTTTTTGTAATGCTGATCAACACTTAATGCATGCTTATGCTATTTATAATCTAATATCTAGGTATACAAGTTTCTCAAAAAAAGTATATCAATGAAGGGCTTATTTGTGCTCATTCTTATTTATATACCGTACAGTAGTGTACGCCTTATGCTAATTTCTTAACAGATTTTAAGACTCCTAAGACAGGGGTGTTTTTGGGAACTGTAATCAAAAATCTTACAGTGAAACTTTTCATTTTTTTAGAAGTATATTAGCACATAACTAAATACCGAAGTTACTGTATAATTGTTTCATACTGCGAATTTAAAGAAAATTGAATTTGTGGAAAATTTTGGGGTTTCCCCTGGTATTATACCTTAAGCTTAAAAACTTTTACTCTAGATTTAAAATGAAAAAATACAAGAAACATGATTTATAAATACAAAACTAATATTAGCACATGACTTTAATCATTATTTTTTGTTTAGCAGAGATGTTTTCGCTTCCCTATTGCGAAATGATAACCTAAAAAGAAAAAAAAAGAAAAGAAAAACGAAATAAGACAATTCCAATTTTGCATGAATATTTCATATCTAACTGCCCATAAACCACGCACATGGTCTTATTTGTAATAGAAGGGATTCTCTATATTTTTTATTATTTGAAATAACTAAATACCGAAGTTACTGTGAAAATGATAATATTTGACCTTCATACAATGTTTAAGCTTTTCAAGCTGAATAAAATTAAATAAATTGTATTGAATATTTGTTGGAAGGAGTAAATATGTTTGCAAGTTAGTCTCTATGTTCTAAAGCATACTTCCTAATAGCTAAGATATAATGAAACGATATTTTATAAACCCTTTCAAGGTACATATCATTTTCATGAAGTATCTACATCTCTTAGTCAAAACAGCAAAACATCTGAAAAACGAAAAATTCCCATACAATTTGCGCAGAAGGGACGAACAGAGACCTATTAAACGGTTTAAATCTACTTAAATGGTCTTCTGCATGCAAGCTATAGTAAAATACAAGTAAGGCATAAAAACTAGATCAAATGACGAGAGTTATTTATCTGAAAGGAATTGACAGCTAAAAAGTCGTCTTTTTCGCAATTTTTTGCAGGTGGAGGGGTACATTTTTTGTATCCTCAGGTCATAAAAATGGCAAAAAGTGGCCAAACTTGTGTTCATTGTTAAGGATATTGAATTACTTTAATTTGGTATAAAATTTCAGTACATCTTACTTATCTACAGTAAATTATGGCGTTTAAAAGATGAAATATAGGTTAAAACGAAAATACAATACTATAAAAGTGGTCCTATACTGTCTGTCCGAACATAACATGTTTTATTTTAAAGAGGGCACATAAAAGGACTAAAAAAAAGTCGGTCCGGATCATTTGCTTGTGTTTGTGGGGTGTGTGTGTGTGTGTAAAGGGGGGG
>MJUU01024589.1:25875-62978 GCA_002080025.1 Modiolus philippinarum
AGTAATTTCACATGTAGGATTTTCGTTCAGAAGAAATTTACTGAAGCTCTGTTTTCAGCAATGTTACATCAATGTTATTTTTTTTTGTAATGCTTATCAACACCTAATGCATGCTTATGCTATTTATTATCTAATATCTAGGTATACAAGTTTCTCAAAAAAAGTATATCAACGAAGGGGTTATTTGTGCTCATTCTTATTCATATACAGTACAGTAGTGTACGCCTTATGGTAATTTCTTAACAGATTTTAAGACTCCTAAGACAGTGGTGTTTCTGGGAACTGTAATCAAAAATCTTACAGTGAAACTTTTCAATTTTTTTAGAAGTATATTAGCACATAACTAAATACCGAAGTTACTGTATAATTGTTTCATACTGCGAATTTAAAGAAAATTGAATTTGTGGAAAATTTTGGGGTTTCCCCTGGTATTATACCTTAAGCTTCAAAACTTTTACTCTAGATTTAAAATGAAAAAAAAAATACAAGAAACATGATTTATAAATACAAAACTAATATTAGCACATGACTTTAATCATTATTTTTTGTTTAGCAGAGATGTTTTCGCTTCCCTATTGCGAAATGATAACCTAAAAAGAAAAAAAAAAGAAAAGAAAATCGAAATAAGACAATTCCAATTTTGCATGAATATTTCATATCTAACTGCCCATAAACCACGCACATGGTCTTATTTGTAATAGCAGGGATTCTCTATATTTTTTATTATTTGAAATAACTAAATACCGAAGTTACTGTGAAAATGATAATATTTGACCTTCATACAATGTTTAAGCTTTTCAAGCTGAATAAAATTAAATAAATTGTATTGAATATTTGTTGGAAGGAGTAAATATGTTTGCAAGTTAGTCTCTATGTTCTAAAGCATACTTCCTAATAGCTAAGATATAATGAAACGATATTTTATAAACCCTTTCAAGGTACATATCATTTTCATGAAGTATCTACATCTCTTAGTCAAAACAGCAAAACATCTGAAAAACGAAAAATTCCCATACAATTTGCGCAGAAGGGACGAACAGAGACCTATTAAACGGTTTAAATCTGCTTAAATGGTCTTCTGCATGTAAGCTATAGTAAAATACAAGTAAGGCATAAAAACTAGATCAAATGACGAGAGTTATTTATCTGAAAGGAATTGATAGCTAAAAAGTCGTCTTTTTCGCAATTTTTTGCAGGTGGAGGGGTACATTTTTTGTATCCTCAGGTCATAAAAATGGCAAAAAGTGGCCAAACTTGTGTTCATTGTTAAGGATATTGAATTACTTTAATTTGGTATAAAATTTCAGTACATCTAACTTATCTACAGAAAATTATAGAATTTAAGACTCCTAAGACAGGGGTGTTTCTGGGAACTGTAATCAAAAATCTTACAGTGAAACTTTTCAATTTTTTTTTCTAGAAGTATATTAGCACATAATTGTTTGATACTGCGAATTTAAAGAAAATTGAATTTGTGGAAAATTTTGGGGTTTCCCCTGGTATTATACCTTAAGCTTCAAAACTTTTACTCTAGATTTAAAATGAAAAATACAAGAAACATGATTTATAATTACAAAACTAAAATTAGCACAAGACTTTAATCATTATTTTTTGTTTGGTGTCATGAAAGAAGTACGGCCATTATTAGGCGTGGATTTTTTTCCTATGCTGGGTCATTTTCAGAAGATGCTGAAATGCTGTTGAAAATCGTTTAAGGTGGCCTCTGGTACGTGTACTGTATAGAAATGAAATTAACATATGCCATTGACTTATTAGCAGTCGAACATGGCTGTAAATAGCCTTTTGTGTCAGTTTTAGCTATTTTACAGTGTTTGGGAAGAGTGCTAGTAAAAGAACATCGAGAACCAAACCAACTTTTTACTGCGAACGTATTTGCCCTTCCAAATGGCAATTAGTTTTTTTTTTTGGTTCTGGAGGTCCTATACGAAGAATTTTAACAAAAAGCTGCAAAAATGTCAAAATCTCAAAATTGCTTACAAGTGGCAAGTTCAGTTGTTGAGTCTTTTATCGTAATACAATGCATTTGAATTGATTTTGTTCTGATAGTGTATATAACAGATGATCTGTTAAAGCAGTTTTCGAGAAGATTTAGTGCATTCCTAAAATTAGTATGCTGATGGAAATGAATTCACCCGTAAATGGCCATACCTCTTTGATAAAACTAAATTCACAGTGTCTTCGATATTGAAATGATTTATTACCATTGGGCAGATTCTTCTGCTGGTCGACTATAAGTCACCGAATTATTCACAAAGAACTTTGTGATTGTTCAAAAGTTGAATTTGTTTCGATACTTGCAGTGTCTGAATTTCAGAATTTTCTTAGAACTTAAGGAGTATATCCCTTGTGCATAACTGTCTTGATCTGATTGCTTTGAAACTTGTTCCGGGTTATAGGTAAGTCTACGTTGGGGAGACATGGGATGTCGATCGATATGGCCATCCGCGGAAAACTGATTCTAAATGGTTTCGGATAATTCAATTTTGACAAATCATTTGTTATGCCACTATTTACAAAAAATCAAGCCTTTGCACTAGCCACTTAAATATAATTTACAAAACTTCTATTGTAACCGAAATTTACTTATTTATCTTTTTTCATCTTTTTTTTTCAAATTCTTCCTGACATGTCATCCTTTGCGTATGTAACCGGAAAGCATGAACCCCCTTACAAAATTGACTAATGTCAACTCCAGGGATTGAACCCGGGACCTCCAGCACTTCAGCCAGCCACCTAACCGAATGAGCTAAAGAAATATTCCGTTAGCTCAGTCAAATTTTACTGGCTATATACCTACTACCTACTACAACGCAGGTAGACTGTCCTGTCACACTTCCCCCACCACGAGAGTCATCATACTTGCTATGTATGACTCTGAACACAAATCACACACAAACCCTGGTTAGCTCCTTCTAACCACGGTGGTTATTTTAGCTGGGCGCCAAATGTAACCGAAGAGCATGAACCCCCTTACAACATTGACTAATGTCAACTCCGGGGATCGAACCCGGGACCTCCAGCACTTAGTCAGCCACCTAACCGAATAAGCTAAAGAAATATTCCGTTAGTTCAGTCGATTTTTACTGGCTATATATCTACTACTTACTACAACGAAGGTAGGCTGTCCTGTCACACGTGTAAAAACATGTTACCCGTAACCCAGTTTTCATAAATTTCTGTGTTATTACGATCGTTCAGCTTTGTAAAGAAAAGCAACATTTTGCATATTTGCTACCAATAATCGATCTTTAGATCTGTCGTAGTGTAGTACTTGCGTATCATTCAGTCCGTCCTTTTCCCCAAGTAATTGTCGTGCATGTTTTCCGTCTGAAGAGATCACAACAACATTGCAGGTTGCCATTGTATGTTACCATTGAGATCACAACATGTCACGGTATGTGTGTCCCAGTTCGTATAATAGAGTTTATTTTTGTACGTAGCAACATACGAAAATCCAGACATCGGTCCCTCCAAAACGTCACTCTCAAACTCATCACTCAAACGGATCATACGAAGACCTTTGTCTCTTGCGCAGTAAACCAGTGTATTATTTCTGTACACGACACCATAACACTGGAACTTCACGGAGATAGTGTTCATGGTTTTTCCATTTCCTATGTCTATTATCCTGATACATGGCCGATCAGTACCACCGGATGTCACAGCAACAGTGTTAGTATCCTCTATGTACGTTAAATTGTATGTCCCTGGTGACAGTTTACCTGTATCAAAGCCTTGCGTTCCGCCTTTTGTAATTGATCTAACATGTTGTAGGCTATAACAACAGAACATCATTCTACCATCAGGTAACATCACGTCTGCTGAAGCTTTAGTGTAATATTCTTAATGGAAATCGATTTGGGGGAAGTTACTATTATCTGTGCTTGTTTATTCTTTCTTCTGGAAATACCAGTTTCGCACGGCTGGTTCTTAATGATTATTTTGCCGAATTTTGGAACGTTTGTTACAAATTTTTGAATTATGTTCTCCATTTCAAATGAGAAGGTTGTATTTTGCATGGCGTTCGTTTCAAGAAGCGTGTGTATAGAATCGTCGATAACACTCACATCACGGTCGATTACATTTATAGAAATAAAAGTTTGGAAATCTGTTGCAAATAACTAAATACCGAAGTTACTGTGAATTTAATTTCTGCATATGCGCATTTCGACAACTTATGTCTCTTCAGTGCAGATAGAATCTTAACGTTTGGAAGACCATAAACTCAAAGATATTTAAAACTGATAGAGAGAAAATATACAATATGATCTAAATGTAAAGCCAAAATCAGCTAAGGACAGAGCTTTGCATGAGGGAGATACTCCTGAGTTTTAACAAAATTTACAAAAATTTAGATATTGTAAGGTTCCAAATATAATCGGCTTTCGGGTCAGCACCGAAATACTGACTACTGGGCTGGTGAATACCCTCGGGGACTAACAGTCCACCAGCAGTGGCATCGACCCAGTGGTAACAAATAACTAAATACCGAAGTTACTGTGAATTTAATTTCTGCATATGCGCATTTCGACAACTTATGTCTCTTCAGTGCAGATAAAATCTAAACGTTTGGAAGATAAACTCAAAGATATTTAAAACTGATAGAGAGAAAATAACAAATATGATCTAAATGTACAGCCAAAATCAGCTAAGGACAGAGCTTTGCATGAGGGAGGTACTCCTTAGTTTTAACAAAATTTACAAAAATTTAGATATTGTAAGGTTCCAAATATAATCGGCTTTCGGGTCAGCACCGAAGTACTGACTACTGGGCTGGTGAATACCCTCGGGGACTAACAGTCTACCAGCAGTGGCATCGACCCAGTGGTAACAAATAACTAAATACCGAAGTTACTGTGAATTCAAATTCTGCATATGCGCATTTCGACAACTTATGTCTCTTCAGTGCAGATAAAATATAAACGTTTAGAAGACCATAAACTCAAAGATATTTAAAACTGATAGAGAGAAAATAACCAATATGATCTAAATGTAAAGCAACCTGTTTTATGGTTGACATGGTAGTTTGGCAGTTGTCGAGTTGTTTTTCATGTGCTTTTAACGATTTCAGAATTTCCGTTGTTTGTTTTTGTATATTTGTTTCTATGGAATTCAGTTCATTGAAAAGTGTTTCCTGAACCTGATCAAGATGTTTTTTAATTTTTGCTCTGATAGCTAGAATTTCTTTTTCCAAAATTTGTCTTTGATTTTAAAATAATGATAAATGTTCGTTTCTATTTTCCCGTATCTCGTCAATCGTGTTCAGAATTTCAGAGATAAGATGTCCTTTTTCATCAAATATGCTTGATGTTTTTACATCCTGAATTATCGTTTCTATGGCTATCACATCTCCACATTTGCTGTGTTTGTTTACGGCACATAATTTACAACAAGGACAGTCATGTGTTTTACAAAACAGCTGTAGTTTCTTGCCGTGTTCGTCGCAATACTCTCGGATTTGTTTGATATTATCAGGTAGGCTGAGATATTCCTTCTTAATAGCAATAGTAGTATGTCTCCGCGATGCTTTTGACAATCCATGATGCCTTTTACATTCTACACATAGTCCTTCACCACATTCTGAACACCACACGGCTGCAGGTTTATTGGCGTCCTGGAGATAACAGATTCCACACACAGGAATAGAACTTGCCATTTAATCCTGAAATGATAGAAATTGTAGCAATGAAAATGCGCTTACGTTTTGATTGATAAATAATAACCAATTATTGATTCAAATTGTCAAATTAAAGCATGCAACGAATCAAAGACGGAATAGTCAATTCAAAATATAAGAAAAGAATCATCGACAGAGTACGAACAAAATTTGTTATGAAAGTTACCAATGACATTTATAAATATCAAGAGATTGTGACACAAATGACAGTAAGCGGACTAAATAGGCCATCAATTTAGTTATATAGTCACGGGCGGAATAAAGACGACTGAAAAAAATACACAATAAGTCCCCATTTTAAATACAGATATACACGTTGATTATTGAAAACGAATAAACATAGCTAGAAAGGGTGTTACACTTAAGTAAGCCAGCTAATACGGGCAAACTATGATAAGCAGACTGTAACATACCAGACATCAAGATAAAACCAACTCTGTCAAAATCCGCTCGAAATCTGTAATTCGACTTCTATCTCAGCCCATCTTCGGTAGATTGTAATGATGTTGGGTATCTGTTTATTTGAAGAGGAACATGCTTATATATATTTGTGTATGCTACATGACCTAGATATTCCATCTCAAGGTCTCGAATTTTTTGTCAAAAACCGCTCCAAATCTGTATTTCAACTTGTATTTCAGTCCATCTTCAGTAGATTATAATGATGTTGGTATTTGTTTGTTTTAAGATGAGCATGCTTTTTATATCATGGCATATGCTTAATGACCTTGACATTGCATCCCAAGGTCATGAAGCTCGAAGTTTCAAGGTTTTGGCCACAAATACTCTCATTTCATACTATTTTCTCGGGAACGATATTGAATATGCCAGGAATAACCTTCTGATGACATTAAGTTAGCAGCCAACAACCATACAGATGTTTGACTTTGAACTCTGAAGGTCAAAAGATAATCACCAAGGCCATTGTTTACCATAAGATCAAATATTGTTACAAGATTAATATTCTTGTTTTATGGGGTTTTATTTCGTTTGGCACATGTACATACTTTAAATATACTCTGGTGTATAAGAATACTGTACAGTGGCATTGATCTGACCAGCATTTGTTGTTTATAGCCTTACGGAAAGATCAAAAACAGAATCGAATGCTTCAAAAGCTGCCATTGGCTCAACCCAAGTCCAATAGTGACCTTAACAGAAACATTAACCTCAGTCCTTCTAGCTGAATATATTTGTAAAGGTGACATAATTATATTGGCTACACCCCCCTCAAAAGATCTATCTACTGAAAGATCTATCTACTTTAGTTGCTTTATTATTGATTTTGACAAAAATAAATGAATATGTGGGTCCATACTTATGAACTAGTCTAATATAAAGTGTTGCCGTATAATAGAGATGTGAATCGCATTAAAGCGCCCACATGATCAATAAACAAAAAATAAAATCGCACTAAATTGGTTTTAATATAAAACCAATTTAGTGCGATTTTATTTTTTCATTGATGTAAAAAAAAGTAGGTCAGTGACTAATTTTGGTACAGATAATGAGTACCACATAGGAAAAAGAAGGGAAACGAGGAATGTGTCAAAGAGACAACGACTCAAAGGGGGAGTAATAACAACTCAAAGCCACCATAAGATCTTCAATGAACGGTGAGGAAACCCCACACCCAACGGCAGGTCGGAGTTGGCCCCTAAATAAAGAGTAATCAAGTTCAGCGAAATAAACATCATTCTAGACTCCCATAGACATGAAGTGAACTAACTAGAAAACAGACAAGGACACACAAAGGCTTAATAAATTTCCTGACTTAGGACAGGTGCAAACCTGCTGCGGTGGGGTTAAACTAGTTTTATTGGATCCAAACCTTCCCCCTATAATATGCATTCCCTGAACAAATGTTCATCAACCACTATAGAAGCTGGGATATGACACTAAATTAAAATGTTAAGGGCGTTCGCTACTCCATTTGAAAATAAATAAGATTTCAAATCAATGTGATTGTTTGTTAAAAAATTAGAAAAGAAGTAATTTAAGTGAAAAAAATTGATAGGTTGATGATCTCGTTTTTGAGATTTAAGTGATTGAAAATTTGGCGGGAAACTGAACTCCTCGGATTTTTCATAGGATTAGCATTAGCCAGGTTTGATCAGAAATGAATGTGACAAAATAAATAAAATCTGATAAAATTTTCGTAGAATGTTAATAAAGATGTATAAAATGTAATAATGAGAAAAAATAAGGGGGTCCATGGGCAAAAAATTATACTTCTTTTAAATGGATGAAACCAGAGAATTCCAAAAATTTGACAGAAATCCAAAAACACGAGGAGCGAACCCCCTTAATAGAATAAACAACGAAAGGATACGGAGTAATTCAGTGTTCTCCCCAGGCCTTTTAGAGTCGGGGTACCCTGATGCTATAATTCTTGACCCAGATGCTTTCATCATTTAGCATTAAGTTATAAAGAAATTAACATTCTAGTTAGCAAGATAATACTGACAAACTCAGTTTACCCATTGACCAGTTTAATTCACCGTTAGCTTTTGCTAGAGCTAGTGCCAAGTCCGGCTATACAGAGTTCCTATCGTTATTTACGTTTGTCTTTTGTTTTTCATTTGTGTTTTTCTAGTGCAGTAACCTTGTAGATTGTAATTGTCAGCAATAGGGTCTGTAAGTCTCGTCATGTGACTCACGAGAATCCATGACAAACAAGCAATTTGAAAACGCTTCCCGCCAAATCATGACGTCTTAGTATTATGACGTTCAAATATTTGTTTGAAACGTCATATATCTTTGCTTAAAATGTAACTTCCGGGTACAATTTTTGATCCCGGAAGTTCCAAAATTGTACGAGACTTACAGGCCCTGTTAACTTTTGTCTTGAATGTGTCATATTCATATGAGCAATAAATATAGAAAATAAGTTATATGTACAGATAGTTACATACAAGTACTGTACAGAAAACAAGACATTAAAAACATCAGTAGCAGTATAATAGGATCTTGCATAAGGTCATATTAAAGATCGGGATATCTTTCACAAGTGTAAGAAATTTCGTCTTTTCTCGAGTGGAGCGTAGCGGAACGAGAGGAAAAGACGTAGAATTTCTTACACGAGTGAAAGATATCCCGATCTTTAATTTTGATCTTATGCAACAAGTTCCTATTTCTTCCGTAAAAAGCGAAAAGAAACGTCTGGAAACCCTTAACTGTTTGAACAAAGTCGTCACCATTTGAGTATTCTTTACATTGTGACGTCAGGTGTTTTATGACGTTTAGTCATGGTTACGATTGTTGTATCGCAAAAATCAAGACGTCTGGTTGGTCATTTACCGATGTGAGATGAGGTCGCGTGCATCGATTTCACATGGGTCATCTCCCACTGTAAACCACCATTTACGGAAGAATACCATAACAAGTAAAACAACGCAAAGGAGAGAGATCTGCAAGGAATTTTGAAGAAACAGGTTATAAAGAGTATACAGCAACTTTTTATAGGCAAGAGAAAAACCGGTGAAAAGGATCCTCATAATATAAGACAACAGCAGAATACTGGCAGGAAGGAATACAAAGTATATGAAAGAATCACGTCAGCACATAATTAAGATAAAAATAGTCAAAAGAGGGTACACAGAAGGCAGCAATAGACAAAAGCTGACGAAAGAGGTTTCGCCGATCGTAACAAGTTGCAATTAAAATTTCAGCGCTAGACGAATAAGAACATTATTTCTAGGCTCTCAGACAAAGTGAAACAGTGGTGAGAAAATACAAAGCAATAAAAACTTGTTATCAATCTTAGGCAAGTATCAGCTCAAAAAGTTATACATATTGTTCTCATGTTGATAATATCGGCTACGTCTTGGTTCCGGTAGAACTATTTGTTGCATAAACTGCAGTACTTTGAATTTTTGGTGGTATTGAATTGCCCTGATATCTTGTAGCATCATTATTTTGAATATTATATAATATCATTCTGTAATCTCCTGTTCCATTAATTCTATCTACTTAAGACTTATTTAGGAGATAAAGCCGGGATATGGGATATTTACATGTTTCGTATGGGAGATAAAACTTGCAAGAATATGGGATATTTAAATAATCATTTGGATAGCTTCAATATTCAAAAGGATATTTAATCCAGACTTACTGGGATATGGGATGTGGTACCCCCTTAACAAACCAAGTAGATATAGATATATTATATAATGTCATTACATATATCTGAAAACTCATGCATAACAAAATATTGCAATATTGATGTAACATAAAAATATCACACATGTATATATTTTATGTACACAAAGTGTTTATTTAATCGTCACATATACTTCGGTTCTTAATTATCATACGATTTATATATATTTTATGGTGTATACTTAAATGTCATAGAGTGTGGGATATTGTTATAAAAAAAGCACACACACAGACCTTTTCAATGTCGCACTATGTATGGGTTTATACACATCAAGAAACTGTGCAGACATTATATGTGTGTCAAAAATGGTCAATAAATTAAATTTAACGCGGAATGATTCATGAAATAAAACTAGGTAAAACGGCGGGTTTAGATTATTTTGCCATACCTATTTCTATACAAGGTCTTTTATAAAAATGATAATATGAAACTACGAAATAGGTAAACGGTCATGTGGCATTTAATGGTTTTTGCTGGATACCCCCTGTAGACGTAAACAAATAATGTATAGGTAGAAATATCATATAAATGAAAAATGCATCATTTATATCGGGAACTTAATATGTGGTAGTGTTGAAAAATGAAAACTATGCACCAAAAAAAAAAAAAAAAATGTATGTGGATATATTTTTTAGCCAGTGTCCCCTTTTAACTTGAGTTTGTGAAGGCGAAAAAAGTTTAATTTTATCAATAGAAATATAGCTAAACAGGATTTGCGAAAACTAACCTGATATACAATAATTTTAACAGAAACTATGACTGACAGGATTTTAAATACTTGCAGGGTGTGGGGATAACTGTCGTTTTAAATACTTGCAGGGAGCAGGAATAGCTGTCTTTTTCGACAGTCCACTCTAATTAAAATTGTTGTATATCAGGTTGATTTTCGCAAATCTTGTTTACGAATATTGGCTAAAAATATACTCCACACGTATTTACTTTTGGTGAATAACTGAAACAGAAACTGTCAAAACAGAGGTTCAGGAAACTAACCAAGATTAGATAAGAAGATATTGGAAGTTATTCAAAATAATTGGTAACGCATTAAAAAGTAAAGCTTTTAAGTAGAAAAAATAACTTGTCCTTCGAAGTTTCAAAAAAAAAAAAGGCCAAAATTGGAATAAAAAATTTTTGGTATATTAGCTAAAAGTGTTTTATCTTTAGCTTATGTCTGATTCGCACCACTTATATTTCACAGATTGTTGCGAGCTTTAAAGTTTCAACTACCTTTTCCTTTATTGTAAGATCTGATGATTTTTTTATTTGCTTTTGTACGCTTTTAGATCAAATAAACAAAACAATTAAAGGATATTGAGTAAATGTACATGAGGCAAGTAAATAAAGCCTCTACAAATACATGGCAGATCCAAGCAAAAGAACAAGGCTTTATATTGTTTTTCTTCACCTTGAAGACACTATGAAGCCTTCAGCAATGAGGTTTTACTCATACCTCATTGTATGTTTAAGACGGCACCTAGCACTGGTTTGAGCGGAATTATTTGCTAAATATCGAACAACTGTACATCTATGTCTTTTCTTGTGAAGGAGGCTGGATCGTCAACAAACATAAACTTGCAAAGTGCTCTTACAATTACTGTCATTCATTTCGGGACAAAATCACTAGTGTTTCAAGCTAAAGGACGATAACAACATAAAGAAAAACACAGGGTATTTCAGTATCAAGTCGGTTGTAAGAAAAAAAAATGGCACTGTAGAATAGTGAGATATCGGCACTATAAACAGCTGTCAGAATAACATTTGGAAATTGCAAAAATGATACTAGTAAATGCCAAAATTTGAAAGTATGACAGTATATCCATATGAGATATTCTCCCACGAACAAGCTTAAGTACACCGTAACTGAAATATAAAAAGACCATAAAAAGAAAAATACCCATTTCATTCTCATATCATGCATGATGCACTATTTATACATAACTTACTATTGTCGGTTCCCTTTTTTGTTACTAATCATGCCAAAATGAAATGAAACTTTTTACAACAGTGTTATTATATTTTTTATTATTTTGGTGCCTTTGATATTTTCATTCATTCTTTTAATGCGATCGTGCAACTTGGAAAAGAAAAGCGTCATTTCTAGCATTCGCAACCAATAATCGGTTTGTTGTAATGTCATAGTGTAGTACTTTTGGATATTTCAGTCCATCCTTTTTATCGAGTATTGTCCGTCCATGTTGACCATCAAATGAAATCAGAACAACATTGTCCGTTGACGGACTAACTACATAAGCGTTTCCGTCATTGTCTACAGTTATACCGAAAGGTTTCTTCAGGATATTTTCATCTTTGAATTGCCATATTGTGTTGCCATGGAGATCACAACATGTCACCGTATTTGTTTTCCAGTTCGTGTAGTAAAGTTTATCTTTGTATGTAGAAACATATGATAATGGAGACGATTGTCCGAATATCACTTTCAGAATCATCGTTCAGATTTACTAAACTTAAAGATTTGCCCCGAACACAGTAAATCAGTGTATTATTTCTATACACGATACCGTGACAGAAAAACGTTGTTGAAATGGTCCTCTTGATTTGTCCACTTCTCAGATCTATTATCCTGATACATGGTGGGTCATCATAACCAGATGTGACAGCAATAGTCTTAGTATCCTCTATATATGTCATATCTAATGTCCGTGAAGACAGTTTACCTGTATCAAAGTCTTGTGTTCCGTCTTTATTGATTGATCTGATACGGTATTGATCATAACAAGAAAACAGCATTCTACCGTCAGGTAACAATACGCACCCTGACGTGTCCTTTACCTGAGTATTTATCGTCTGCTGCAGCTGCAGTGTAATATTTTCAATGGACCTGGCTGGTGTGCGGTTGACCATTATCTGTGCTTGTTTGTTCTTTCTCCTGGACATAGTTATTTCGCAAGGCTGGTTTTTAACGATTATTTGGCCGAAAGTTGGAATATGTTTTGGAAATTTTTGAACTGTGTCGTTAATTTGACATGATAGAGTTGTATTTTGCATGACGTCCTTTTTAATAAGTGTCTGTATGGATTCGTCGATGACAGAAACGTCGCGTTCTATTTCATGTACAGAAAGAAAGGTTTGAAGATCTGTAGCAACCTGTTTTTTGGTTGACATGGTGGTTTGGTAGTTGTTAAGTTGTTTTTCATATGCTATTAACGATTGAAGAATTTCTGTTGTTTGTTTTTGTACATTCGTTTCTAATGCAGTCAGATCATTCATTAGTGTTTCCTGAACCTGATCGAGGTGTTTGTTAATTTTTGTTCTAATACCTAAAACTTCTTTTTCCAAATTTTGTCTTTGTTCTTGAAGTAATGATAAATTATCATTTCTATTTTTCCGTATCTCGTCAATCGTTTCCAGAATTTCCATGATAACATGTTCCGTTTCTTCAAATATGTTGGATGTTTTGACATTCTGAATTATGGTCTCTATGGCTCTCACATCTCCGCATTTGTCGTGTTTGTTCATGGCACATAATTTACAACAGGGACAGTCATGTGTTCTACAAAACAGCTGCAGTTTCATGTCGTGTTCGTCACAATACTCTCTGATTTGTTTAATATAATCAGATAGGCTTTGGTATTCGTTCTTGATGGCAATAGTAGAGTGTCTCCGTGATGCCTTTGACAAGCCGTGATGCTTTTCACATTCTACACATAAACCTTCACCACATTCGGAACACCAGACTGCTGCAGGTTTATTGACGCCATGGAGATCACAGATTCCACACAAAGGAATAGAACTTGCCATTTAATTCTGAAATGATAAAAATTATAGAATTGAAAATGCATGCAATTTCTGTCTAATAAATAATGACTTAATTTTTACGACTACTACTTTGAATTCATTTTTATTCGTGGGGTACCAATTTTCGTGGTTTTCGTGGGTGTCCCCAAACCACGAATTTAAATACTCAACGAAATGTGATTTTCTTGAGCAATTTTCAAACACAAATGAATGAACATAATGAAGGACCTGATCAACGAAGGCTATGAACCTTGTACTTGTACCTGAGCCCCAAACTACGTGATATATCCAACAATAAGTAAATATGCATTCTCTTGAATCTTTAATAACAGTAAAACAAGTTGAAATGCTTTATTTACAAGTGTTTCCCAGTTAACAAATTAGCGGTTTTGTGAATTATGCTGAATTGTTGATTTACAGTAAGGAAGTTTGGACAAGAAACATCTCAATTCAGTTTTTATATCATATAACTAAATACCGAAGTTCCTGTGAATTTATTTTCTGCATATGCGCATTTCGACAACTTATGTCTCTTCAGTGCAGATAAAATTTAAACGTTTGGAAGACCATTAAATTAAATATGTTGAAAACTGATAGAGAACAAATACCCAATATGATCTAACTGTAAAGCCAAAAACAGCTAAGGACAGAGCTTTGCGCGAGGGAGATACTCCTTAGTTTTCAACGAAATTTACAAAAATGTAGATATTGCAAGGTTCGAAATAAAATCGGCTTTCGGGTCAGCACTGAGGTACTGACTACTGGGCTGGTGAATACCCTCGGGGACTAACAGTCCACCAGCAGTGGCATCGACCCAGTGGTAACAAATAACTAAATACCGAAGTTCCTGTGAATTTATTTTCTGCATATGCGCATTTCGACAACTTATATCTCTTCAGTGCAGATAAAATCTAAACGTTTGGAAGACCATTAAATCAAATATGTTGAAAACTGATATAGAACAAATACCCAATATGATCTAAATGTAAAGCCAAAATCGGCTAAGGACAGAGCTTTGCGTGAGGATGATACTCCTTAGTTTTCAACGAAATTTACAAAAATTTAGATATTGCAAGGTTCGAAATAAAATCGGCTTTCGGGTCAGCACTGAGGTACTGACTACTGGGCTGGTGAATACCCTCGGGGACTAACAGTCCACCAGCAGTGGCATCGACCCAGTGGTAACAAACAACTAAATACCGAAGTTCCCGTGAATTTATTTTCTGCATATGCGCATTTCGACAACTTATGTCTCTTCAGTGCAGATAAAATCTAAACGTTTGGAATTATTATTAATTAAACTTTTAAAGTTTTAATTATGTTCTGCTGAAAAAGACATGTTTATTTTGCAATCAATACAGGTGTCTATTTATAAATAACGAATGGAGTACGGTTATGTCAGATGGTTACCTAATTACTAAATATCTACACATTACTATCAATTGTTAATTACAGGTGACACTTCAATTACAGGTACAGTTCTGAATTTTGGTGTTTTGAAGCCATAAATTTTATAATCTTTATTTTATAAATTTAAATTATTTTTTTCTCTTGGAACAAGTGGCAGTCCACGAATTTACGTTCACCACGATATGTCTTTTTTTCTCTACCCACGAAAATTGGTACCCACGAAATTAAATGAATTCACAGTAATTCATTCAAATTTTCACATCAATGCATCCGGCGAAATAAAGACGGAATAGAATTTTCAGAAAGTAACGAAAAAAATCGTTAACAGAATGCAAACAGATTTTTTTTTTTATATATATAAAAGAGCAACATGAAAGTTACCAATAACAATTCTTTTAGGAGAAAGGGAAACAAGGTAAAGCGAGCAGTCAAAATAAGCTATTATAGTAATATAAAGTCACGGGCGGAATAAAAACGACTGAAAAAAATTATGCAGAGTGATCCAGAGTGAGAGATTGAAGTCCTCATTTGAATATAGGTTATACACGTTGATTGTCGATTAATGAAGAAAAGAAGAAACACTTACAATGGTCGAAAATTACAATCACATGCCAAAATCTAGTAACTAGGGAACTGCATAAGAAAAAAAATGACAAAAGACAAGCATAGACATCGATAGGAACTCGGGATATCCAGACTTGGTACCAGCACTAGCAAGAATTTGTGGTAGGGTTAAACCAGTTTATGGGTATCCAAATCTCTCCTTTCTCTATCCCGTTTCCCTATAGTATAATAAACGTAATAAAAATAAAACCCAATACAGGTAGACTACTAACTCCAAAAGCACAATCTTAAGAAGGAAAGAATAAGACAAAACGTAATTTAGAAAGCTTGGTCAAGGAGTGCTCGCCGCTAAACTGCTGGCTAGCTCGAGGAGCCGAGTCTGTTGGTAAAACAATGTCGAACCATGTATACAGATTGTTACATACAAGCCATCAAGATAATACAGACAATCTGAGTAACAAAGAAAGTAACATACAACTTAAATTTACCCATAAACAGGTTTAACGTTACCGCTAGCTTTGGCTAGAGCTAATGCCAAGTCCCCCTTTACCGAGTTCCTTTCGTTATTAACGTTTTTCTTTGGGTTTTCATTTGTGTTTTTGTAGTGTACTTACCTTGTGGATTTTGGCCTGTAATTGAAATTGTCGGCAATGGTAGGTGTTTATTCTTTTGTCTTTAATTTGTCACATTCATATCAGCAAAAGAAGTTTGTATTGGCGGATCAAGAAAAGGGCGGGGGTTATTCCGAGGGTTGGAATCCCCATGTTAGTTTATTTTTTTTTAATTTCATGAAAAAAAATTAGGCAAAACATACGAAAACAGTAAAAACGGTCTGAAACCCCTTTTTCTAGAACCTTATTGGAACCCCCTTTTAAAGAGGCTGTATCCGCCTGTGAGTTTGATACATTAAAGTATTGTACAGAATACAATAAACTAGAAAAATTGTGAGCAAAGCTCACTAATAAATACACCCGCACCCCCATTTGATTACAGAAATTAAAAATCATTCAAATCAAATCTTGAAATAGGTACACATCTACACTATATCATAAACACTGTGTTAAAGTTTCATGGAAATCAATTCAGTGGTTCAGGAGAAGTTGCAGATAAGAGATGGGTACCCACTAATATGTAATGGTTAAGTCCATGTTTTGCTATGGGAAACCCCACAAATCAATCAAATCAAATTCTGAAATGGGAGGTGCACATCTACATTATATCATAAACACTGTGTTAAGGTTTCATGAGAATCTATTCAGTGATTCAGGAGAAGTAGCAGATAATAGGTGGGTACCCACTAGTATGTAATGGCTAAGTCCATGTTTTGCAACGGGAAACCCCAAAAATCGATCAAATCAAATTCTGAAATAGGCAGGTGCACATCTACATTACGTCATAATGACTGTGTTAAAGTTTCATGAAAATCTATTCAATGGTTCCGGGGGAGTAGTTGATAAGAGATGGATACCCACTTGTAATGTAATGGCTAAGTCCATGTTTTGCAATCGGAAACCTAAAAAATCGATCAAATCAAATTGAAAAAGAAGGAGCACATCTACATTATATCATAAATACTGTGTAAAAGTTTCATGAGAATCTATTCAGTGGTTCAGGAGAAGTAGCGGATAAGGGATAGGTACCCACTAGTATGTAATGGCTAAGTCCATGTTTTGCAATGGGAAATCCCCAAAATCGATCAAATCAAATTCTGAAATAGGCGGCGCACGTTTACATTATGTCAAAAATCTGTGTTAAAGTTTCATGAAAATCTATTCAGTGGTCCAGGAGGAGAAGGGGATAAGCGATTGGTCCCCCCTTGCAATGTAATAGCTAAGTCCATGTTTTGCTAAGGGAAACCCAAAAATTAATCAAATATAATTCTGAATTAGGAGGTGCACATTAACATTATGTCATTAACACTATGTTAAAGTTTCATGAAAATCTAGTCAGTGGTTCAGGAGGGGTAGCGGATAGGAGATGGGTACCCACTAGCATGTAATGGCTAAGTCCATGTTTTGCAATGGGAAATCCCAAAATTCGATCAAATCAAATTGTGAAATAAAAAGTGCATATCTACGTTATGTCATGAAGACTGTGTTAAAGTTTCATGAAAATCTATTCAGTGTTTCAGGAAGAGTAGCGGATAAGAGATGGGTACCCCCTGTTTTGTAATGGCTAAGTCAATGTTTTGCTAAAAGAAACCCCAAAATTCAATCAAATCAAATTGTGAAATAGGAAGTGAACATCTACATTATTTCATAAAGACTGTGTTAAAGTTTCGTGTAAATCTATTCACTGGTTCAGGAGGAGTAGCGGATAAGAGATGAATACCATCAGGTGTAACAGACGGACGGACGGAAAGACGGGCGGACGGACGGACAACCCCAACACTATATACCCCCTCTTTTCAAGCGGGGGTATAACAAGCATAGGAGATAGATGCACATGAGATGAAGTCTCTACATATACATTGTAGAACCCAGCAATGGAACAACGCTTTTTTTATGATTTTCATCAATTACAAGGTTGTCTCAATTAGGGGTTCCCTTCCCGAAATGACGCACATTTTTGTCCACTATACCGTTTCACGGGCGAGAAAATAATTTACAAAGATTCTTAAAGAGACCACTTTTTCACGTTTCAAGGACTCAATTTTCAGCGGATCCCACTTAATTCACGATGGACATCTTTTCCCGGTTTCAAGTGTATTTTTTTTCAACGATCCCGTTTCCCGCTTCCTTGAAAAGGCCAGTCCCGCCTCCAGCTTAAACCCCATTGGGACTAATTTACAACATAATTACAACAGTAGCAGAATATCAAAACATACGAAGCCAAGAAATGTGCGAAGAATTTTGATGGAAAAGCAGGTGAAACAATGGCAGTAGAATACCAAAGGAACAAAGGAGTGAAATTTACAAAAATAGAAATCCAAAGGCATGGTCAAAACGAGAACACAGAAGACAATGACGTTAGACACAAAACAATGACGTTAGACAGATACAAAGCACAGAAATAGAAATCACAACCTTCAAAACAAAGCACTCACAGTATGAACTCCAGTGAAACTGAGAGTGACATCAGGTGCTCCGGCAGGGTAGGCATGTCCTGCTCTGTTAACAGCACCCGTCACACTGTGAGTGGGTCAATCCAGGAAAATGTCAAAGTCGGTAGTCAAATCCGGGAAGACGATCCTACATAGCATAAGACAACAGCAGAATATTAGCAGGAGTATACGAAAGAATTAGCACATAATTAAGACATGAATAGTCAAAAGAGATTGATCCAGTACACAGAAGGCAACAACAGATACCAACTTCCTGAATAGGTTGCACCGAATGTACAAGTGGCAATTAAAATATCAGCGCTAGACGAAAATATCATTATTCCGTAAATGGCCGTTTTCCGTGTAAGACAGCCCATAGAAGACAGGGTCGCGTGAAGCTATCTTACACGAGTAAACGTCCAATAAAACGTTGCGATTGGATCGACGTCACAATTGTTACCACAATAAACTCTATGGATGATTTGACGTCACAACTGAGAACTCCACAAGAAATGTCAAGATTTACTTTCTTTCGGGTTGGTTGTCGTATTTAACGGATTAAATAGGTTCTTATATTCGACCAAAGATCGGGATATCTTCCACTCGTGTGAGAAATTCTACGTCTTTTACCCTCGTTTCACCGAAAAGGCGGAATTTCTCACATTCGTGGAAGATATCCCTTATCTTTAATAGGGGGTGGCACAGGATTATATTCGTGCATCGTGTTTGCCGCTTTTTATTTCACGTGTTGCCGTGTTGGAGGGTCGTTATTTGCCGTGTTTCGTGCAAACCATAAAAAGGGCATCGTGCAAGCCAAATTCTTATTTTTCGTTCATCGTGTTGTGACATTTTATTTCTCGTACGCCCGTGCACGGTACCCCCCTGTGCGACCCTCTTAATATGCTCTCAAATAAGAACTAGTCTGTGGGCTGGAAACACTTTCCGTGCACCCCCCCCACTTCCAAACCAGACCGGTTTTTCAGTCTTTCTATGTTCCCTCTTCAAAATAAAACATGTTAACATGAACATTACCTGCACGCATAGACAGTATAGGGCCACTTTTATAGTACACCCGAAAAATTATTGTATTTTCGTTTTAACATAAGTTTCATCTTTTAAGCTCCATAACTTTTTCAAATAAGTAATATGTACTGAAATTTGGTATCAAATTAAAGCTTATTAACTATGCTTTACAATAAACATAAGTTTGGGTACTTTACGCCCATTTTATGATCTGGGGATACAAAAAATGTATCCCTACCCCTGCAAAAAATTGCGAAAATGACGATTTTAGGCTGTCAATTCCTTTCAGATAAACAACCCTCGTCATTTGATCTAGTTTTTATGCCCAAATTATCAGTTGTGATACAATGTTGAAAAATAAATCCATTAAAGTCCATAAAATTTTTATTTTCGGATAAAATTTTTGAAAAATAGAATTTTTCGGAATTTCATATTTTTCACATTTTCGACTTTTTGACTTAAGGGTCGTAAAAATATAAATACATATTTAATAATTGCCAATGCAATGATAATTTATGATATGTTAGCAACAAAGTGTACGCAAAAATTTTAGTTTCAGACGTATTGAAGGTTCAGAAATGTCAAAATTACCACCGCTCCCCCTAAAAATTAAGAGAAAAATTGAAATATTTAGGCTCTAAATGAGAAAAAGATACTGTTTAATGAGAATTATAGCATGTATTTCACTAAAACTAATATGCAGAAGATCATTTTAGTAGACTAAAACTTTTCAAAAGGTCTATTTTCGGCTGTTCTGTCCGAAATTGTATGAAAAATGGGAAGTTTCCGTTTTTCAGAATTTCTGCTGTTTTGACTTTGAGATGCAAATACTTCCTGAAATTGATATATAACTTGAAAATGTTGATTAAATATCGTTTCATCATATGTAATCAATTAGAAAGTATGCTTTTAAGTCTTTTAGACTAACTACAGTCTCATAAATTACAAACATATTACCCCTTACCACACATATTCATGAATGCAATTTATTTCATTTTATTCAGCTTGAAAAGCTTAAACATTATATAAAGATCCAATGACATATCATTTTCAAACACAAAAATACACAGAGCCTCCCATATATCAAAAATAAGATCATTCGCCCGGTTTATGGGCATTTATTCAGCGATTTAACTTTGAATTTTGGAAAATTCTGAAATACTGGAAATTCCCATTTTTCACAATAATCGTCCAAAATATTCAATTTTACCCATATTTTGGTGTCAAAATTATATATTATGATATATCATATGCATCTTTTGCAAAGAAAGTAAAACATGAGTATGCTTTGTTCATTTATATGTAAAGACGGTAATATTTTGGAGATTTTTAAGTTTAATTTTGTTAGGGTAGGGGTAAGATTTTCAGTATTTAGCGTCAAATTGAACACTCCTCATTTTTCTAAACAGTGTTTTTAGATAACATATGTATCAGCTAAGACAATGAATTGGCATATCTGCAGATAAATCCTCCAGATTTCCCACATATAACGATTTAAAAGTAAATTTTGGACAAATCTGAAATGCTAAAAATTCTCATTTTTCATCAATTATGGACAAAATATTGAGTTTAGGCTGACAACTGAGATTTGAAATACCAAATCATGATACTATTCATGCAACTTTGTTTTATGCAACGCAGAATTTGCGTGCGGTGGTCATTTGTATCCCAACATAGACAAAAAATTGACAATTTTGGGGAAAATGTGTTGGGGTAGGGGTAAGATCTTTGGTATTTACAGTCACATTAAACACCCCTTGTATTTCTAAACAAAGTTTTAAGATATATAATGTATCGCTTAGAACAATTAATTGGCATCTCTGCAGATATATTCTATAGATTTGATATATATTGCGATTTAACAGTTGACTATGGACGAATCTGAAATGATAAAAATTCCCATTTTTCATCAATTTTGGGAGTCACATATAACACTCCTTGTTTTTCTAAACAATGTTTATAGACAATCTTTATATTGCTTATGACAATTAATTGGCATATATATCTGCAGATATGTTCCATAGATTTGATATATGTTGCGAAAATTCCCATTTTTCATCAATTTTGGGAGCAATATTGATTAGTCGACCAATAGCTGTTAAAATACCAAATCATGATGTTATTCATGCAACATTGTCATATACAACACACATTTGGCATGTTCTTGTTATTTTTATGCGAACATAGACCAAAAATCACCAATTTCAGGGAAAATTTGTTGGGGTAGGGGTAAGATTTTCGGTATTTAGAGTCACATATAACACTCCTTGTTTTTCTAAACAATGTTTTAAGACAATTTATATATTGCTTATGACAATTAATTGGCATATCTGCAGAAATGTTCTATAGATTTGATATATATTGCGATTTAACAGTGAACTATCGACAAATCTGAAATGTTGAAATTTCCATTGTTCACCAATTTTGGGAGAAATATTGAGTTTTAGTCGACCAATGGCTGTTGAAATTCCACATTCTGATGTAATTCATGCATTATTGTCATATACAACACATGTTTTGCGTGTTATGGTTATTCTTATGTGAACATAGACAAAAAAATGACAATTTTAGGGAAAATTTGTTATGGTAGGGGTAAGATTTTCTCTAATCAGAGTCACATTTAGCACTCCTTGTTTTTCTTAGCAATGTTTTAAGACACCAAATGTGTCGCTTGGTACAATTAATTGGCATAGTTGCATATATATCCTCCAGATTTGGTATAAATAACGATATAGCAGTGGACTTTGGACAATTCTGAAATGTTGAAAATTCCCATTTTTCACCAATTTCGGGCAAAATATTGAGTTTAAATCAACAAATGGCTGTTAAAATATAAAATCATAATATAATTTATGCAACATTGTCATATACAACACACATTTTTCGTCGTCTGGTCATTTTTATTCGAAAATTGACAAAAAATTGACAATTTTAGAGTAAATTTGTTGGGGTAGGGGTAAGTTTTATCAATATATGATGTATATATTACCTAAAAACGGCCATTATTTGTTATGGTTGTACAGCAAATATAATAAGCTTTCATTTGATACCTATTTTAAATGATAATTGATTATTAAAAAATAATATGAGGCAAAAGAAATACAAGACTTATTCAAAAACGAAAATATTCAAATATCCATATATTTGGCCTTTTTGAAAATAAAATTTTGGTCATTTAAAATATGTAAAAATTGTCTTAGCATGTTTGATATTGAAGAAAATAGATTGCAAAGATAAAAACAATTTTCAGAATTGGGAATTGAGATGCCCTTTGGGTTCTCTAGACCATCAAACTTACACAATTTCAGTGAAAATATCAGATTTTTCGTCAATATTTAATTGGGGTAGGGGACGTTAAATTGCGCTATGGAACGTATTTGGCATAGAAACTATAAAAACTTGGGTTCTTTGTAAAGCTCATACAATAAGCTATTATTTGATACCTCGTTTTTATAACTTGGAAGCATTTGGTGAACATTTTGAAGCAACTGAAAGAAAAACTTGAGCGAAAAACGAAATTTTCCAAAATTTCTGTAGGTTGGTCAAAAAATGGGCCCAATTCCACCATTGCGTGCAGGTTATGCTCGTGTTAACATGTTTTATTTTGAAGATGGGATGTATGCCAACTTAAAAAAATGGGTGGGGTTCGGAAGTAGGGGGATGCACAGGGGGGGGGGGGTATTCCAGCCCATGGACTAAACCTATTATTCTCTTATGATTCACCCTTATTACCTATTCCTTGCATGAATAGTTATTTGTGGTACACAACGAAACTTTGAAGCTGGAGTTAGATATGAACCAGCTGCATCTCTTTCACGAGAATGTCATTGGTCGAGCAAAAAGTAAGGCACATCACGCATGATGTGTTATTATTTTTCGACGTTTCTATTGGACAACTGTGAGATATCATTAGCCGTGATTAACATTGCCTAGTAACGGTGTTGTCAACAGCAGCTCGGCACTAAATATCACTGCTTTTATTTATGAAAATCATAAGAGAAATAAATTTAACAGCTCGAAAAAAAATGTATATCGCTGGATATCAACTCTCGTTATGTAATTTCAAATATAATAAACTTGCCAAAGGCTCGTTTATTATATTTTGAAATACATAACTCTAGTTGATATCCAGCAATATACATTTTTTTCTCGTTATGAAAACTATAACTATTTCAGGGCTATCCGACAAAATGAAATAGCGGTGAGAAAATAGATTAAACTAGAAATACATGCTAACAATCTAAGACAAGTAGTAATTCAAAATTAAGTAAGTTATACATATTGTTCTTATATTGAGAATATCGGTAACGACTGTCTACTACGGCAGAATTATTTTGTGCATAAACTGTCGTACTTTGAATTTTCGGTGGCATTGAATTGCATAGATATTTTGCAGTGTTATAATTTTGAATATTTTATAATATTATTCTCTAATCTTCTGTTCCAGTGTTTCTATTTAACCCAGTTTACATCCCTTCAAATCAGTAGTCATTATACATTTATGACATTTCAATGAGATCAATATGGGGTTTAACGGAGCAATAAAGTAATTTATTAAACGAGGATTTACCCAAGTACAATATTATCTTCTGCGCTCTGTTTAAGCCCATATTGATGGAGTATAACGAACATTATTGTTTTTTTTTCATATATTTTAGTCAATGATGCTAACCGAAAGGGGCCTGTTACACATGTAGGTGGTGAACGGGTATGGACTTGAAACGTCAATCAACGTGAGTGTGCAATATGCTGATTTATCTTGATCAGTTGTGCAATATTTTACAATTAGGGCTTTTTGCAGATGTGAATACGCTTTTTGTTGGCCTTTAAACCAATTTTCACCGCTGTATTCGGTCGAGGTCAATATAAAAGGAAAACACATTCACCGATATAAAAGACCACAATTGTTTTATTATATAGTTAAATACATTATGACGTCAAGAAACGAATATTACTCCAATAGGTGAATACGTGAATTTATCACTTCTTATGATTTCGTTCCAAATAAAATGTTAAATTAAAACAACTATATAAATAACTATCTAATAATATATATCTGAAAACCAATGAATGACAATGACAAAATAGCGCTGTCTTTGAATGGAGCATATATATAAATATCACACTTCAACATATTTTATGCATTTAATTTATTCATAGAAATGTGTTTTGGTATATATATATACTTTATAAGTATATATGCAATGTTCAGCCATGTTTTAAAGTGTAGATATTGTTCTAAACGAAAAAACCTTTTAGACGCCACGCATTGTATGGATTTATACACATTAAACAAAGTGTGTAAGCATTATCAAAATATATTTCTAAATGCGGTCAATAAGTGTAAAGCGTAATGACTTATTAAAATAGACTTTGTAAACGTTGGATTTAAAATATTATCATTTCTAGAATTTGGTCTTACCTTTATATATACAAATCCACCCCTATTAAGCTGGGAAATGTTTAAGTAAAGCTAAATATTAAAATATCAATAACCCGAGACTAAACATTATCCTGAACCGGGACAAAGCATTATCCAATGTTACTAAAAATAAAGAAATTGTTAACATTTTTTCTAAACCGGACTATATTATTCTACCAGACTAAACCAATAATACGCGACATCTGCTTACCTAAAACGTTCGTCGAGAACTCTCCTTACTAGGGGTGAAAGCCTTTTATAAAAAACAATAAATTACCAAGGTAAAAGATCATGTGACATTTGTTGTTGTTGGATACCCAAGGTAGATGTAAACAAATAACAATGTAATGTATAGGTAGAAATACTCATTGATGTTTGGATATAAATAAAGAATACTTCATTTATAGGAAGGGGAAATATTTTTATGTGGTAGTGTTGAAAAAACTATACATCAAATGTAAATGTGTGTGGAGTATAGTATTTACGCTAACAGATACAATGTATGTTATGATCTTGTTTGGCCATTTTGATCATATTTATCACGAACTTTATAGGCAGAACACAATTTTTGTTCAGACAGTGCAAAATATTCAGTCATGTTTCAAGATTAATGTTTTCAAGGACGATTCAGACCTGTTTAGGTTATCAAGATCAATCAAGCTACCTGCTTTCAATGCCAAACAATGTGGGAAGTTTCTCTCGACCAAACAAGATCAAATCGAGATTTTATTTGATCTTAATAAACTTAACTCGTCTAGATCGTTCTTGAACGCAATTAACAAGTGTATCTTATTTGATCTTCAACTATCTTAACACGTCTTGATCGTCCTTGAAATCAATTTTCTTGAAACCATATTACACCGTCTTAACAAAACTGTGTTAGCGTTTCAAAATTGTGACAACATCAAAATGGTCAATCAAGATCATTACATATCTGCTAGTGTTAGCCAGTGTCCCCTTTAAATATAAGTTTTTGAAGGTTTAAAAAAGCTTTTAATTATATCCATTGAAATATTAATGAAACAAAAATGTTTCTTCATGGAGAATAATAATATTGAACAAAGCATTTGCATTATATTTCAGCGACACAGCCGCCTTCATCAGATGCAAAACAAAAATGTCACTAGATACAGAATAAACAAAGTTACGTCACAGATAACGTTAATCTTGATCTTGATACTTTACACAAATTGTTAACAGAAAAAAATGCTAATGAATAGAAAAAGATAGAAACGCCAATATACAGTTACTGTTTTATATTTAGAACTTCCTGTTTTGTATTACATATTATTATAAAAAGGGATTTTCTTGTTTGTCTATATGCTTGATTTTCTTTTCTACTGATTTCTATTCCTACATATTTGAAATTGTCAATTGAATGGCCAGAGGAATTAAAGTGAATAGCAACTGGTTTGTCTTTAAATCTTTTTTTTCCGTACATCGATTAAGTGATTCTACATTCTTGTCTTGACCATGGTCTCGGTTTCTCCCTCATACACAATGTGTTTACATTTAGAGCAATAAATTCCGTACACGACATTTGATGTTCTACAATGAATGTTGCTATTACAGTTAATAATTGTTCCAGATTTTGTTTTAACTTCTCCAGTATAACGTCTCTCACAAATAACAAAATCCCTTCCGTATTTTCCGTTTATTTTTTTGTTTTTACTATGATAGTTCTTATCATTGCCTCTCATAACTTTGGCCATTTTTTCATGAACAACAATATCAGCTAGATTTTTATCTCTACGAAATGCACAGAGAGGTTGTACGTTGAAAATTTTTCTTAACCTTGGAGATTTTTTCAAAATATGGTGATGTTTACGCGGAATATTCCCAACTTCTGGCAATGCTCGGCTGTAAGTTAATACAATTGGCACACGTTTTTGTTTAATATTTTGAGACTTTTTTCGGTATTTGAGTGTCTCATCTCTGTCTAACATATCTACCTTTGCTAATTGATCTTCTAACATACATTCATTGTACCCCCTTCGCTTGAGACGTTGTTTTATGCTTGTCCTTGCTTTTAAGTAATCTTATTCCACAGCTGCTCCCTGAAAATATTGTTTTGCATGGATGTCAAAAGTCTATACCCAAGTGTCTGAAAGATGAGGGAATTCACGCATGCTATGAGGCACTTGAAAGTAGATCTAACGTAGCTTTACCCACCGAAGAAGTCATCTCGATGATAAAATTAGTACTAGAGAACAATAATTTTACTTTCAACGGTAAGCACTATTTACAGATAGACGGTACAGCCATAGGATCGCGTCCCGGGATGAACTATGCCAGTACATATATGGGAAAATTGGAATGTGAGCTCTTACGACAAGCCAGTGAAAAACCGTTAGTCTACTTTAGATACGTTGACGATGTCTGGGGAATATGGGAACAAGTGAAGAGAAATTACAAGAATTTCAAAATCTTGCTAAATCACTTCACCCAAGGATCAAAGTTGAATTGAGGCATTCTAAATGCTGTATTGAATTTTTAGACACTGAAACAAGTATAGAAAATGGTTTCATTAAAACAACATTATATGAAAAACCGACAGACAAACATATGTACCTGCATGAACTTTCTGATCATCCTAAAACCGTAAAAAAATCTATTCCTTATGGTCTTGGAGTTCGAGTTAAACGTATTTGTGAAAATGAGGAAGATTACTTAAAAGCAAGGACAAACATAAAACAACGTCTCAAGCGAAGGGGATACAGTGAATGTATGTTAGAAGATCAATTAGCAAAGGTAGATATGTTAGACAGAGATGAGACACTCAAATACCGAAAAAATCTAAAAATATTAAACAAAAACGTGTGCCCATTGTATTAACTTACAGCCGAGCATTGCCAGAAGTTGGGAAAATTCCGCGTAAACATCACCATATTTTGAGAAAATCTCCAAGGTTAAGAAAGATTTTCAACGAATAACCTCTCTGTGCATTTCGTAGAGACAAAAATCCAGCTGACATTGTTGTTCATGAAAAAACGGCCAAAGTTATGAGAGGCAATGATAAGAACATCATAGTAAAAAAAAAAATAAATAAAAATAAACGGAAAATACGGAAGGGATTGTGTTATTTGTGAGAGACGTTATACTGGAGAAGTTAAAACAAAATCTGGAACAATTATTAACTGTAATAGCAACATTCATTGTAGAACACCAAAAGTCTTGTACAAAGTTTATTGCTCTAAATGTAAATACATTGTGTATGTGGGAGAAAGCGAGACCATGGTCAAGACAAGAATGCAGAATCACTTAACCGATGTACGGAAAAAAGATTTAAAGACAAACCAGTTGCTATTCACTTTAATTCCTCTGGCCATTCAATTGACAATTTCAAATATGTAGGAATAGAAATCAGTGGAAAAGAAAATCAAGCATATAGACAAACAAGAGAATCCCTTTTTATAATAATATGTAATACAAAACAGGAAGGTCTTTATATAAAGCAGTAACTGTATATTGGCGTTTCTATCTTTTTCTATTCATCAGCATTTTTTTCTGTTAACAATTTGTGTAAAGTATCAAGATCAAGATTAACGTTATCTGTGACGTAACATTGTTTATTCTGTATCTAGTGACATTTTTGTTTTGCATCTGATGAAGGCGGCTGTGTCGCAGAAATATAATGCAAATGCTTTGTTCATAGAAATATTGGTAAACATGATTTACGAAAATCAACCTGATATACAACTATTTTAACCAGACTTGGCAGTCTATAACGATAGCTATCTCCGCAGCAATCAAATAAAACCCCTGACTTGTAAATCGAAGTTTCTTAAAGACAGCTGAAAAACAATAATAACTAGTCTTCGATTGTTTCATCAGAATCTTTTTTTTTTCATAGCCCCAGCAAAAAATAATTGGAACCAAAATGTTTGCAATCAACTTGTTTGAAACGACTGTTTCCAATGCAATAAACATGTATTTCAAAAGTATGGTTGCTATTAGAATTTCAAAAACTGAGTTGTCTTTGAGAGGTTCAGGAAACTAACCAGAATTTTATAAGAAGATTTTTGCAGTTATTTAAAATAATTGGTTTCATTGAAATGCATTCAAAAGGTTTAGCTTTTTATGCAGAAAAACTTAATTGTCCTTGAAAGTTTCAAGATATTTGCCAAAATTGGAATGAAACATCTTTGGAATTAGCTATAGGTGTTTTTTTTTCCTCGACTTAAGTATTTTGTGTGTGTGTTTATCAGGGAAGACATCGAGTATTATTTTGTTAATTATTTAACACGTGTTTTTGTATTAAGCTCCCAGTGTTTTTGACATTAGCTTGAAAAATATATTTGATTGTTAGCAACCTTTAAAGTTTCAATTACATTTTACTTTTTTATAAGGTCTGATGATTTTTTTTTGGTTATTTTCTTTCTTCATTTTATACATTTGTACATCAAATAAACAATCAAAGGATATGGAGTAAATGCCCATGAAACAAATAAATAAACTCTCTACAAATATACATGACAGAAACAGCAAAGGAACAACGCTTTTATTGTTTTTCTTCATTTTGAAGTCACCACGAAGCATTCAACAATTAGGTTTTGTTCATACCATAGTATGTTAAAGACGGCACCTAGCACCGGTTTGAGAGGCATTCTTTGCTAAATATCGAACAACTCTACATTCATGTCTTTTCTGCTCACGGATGTGGGATCATCAATAGGGTCTGTAAGTCTCGTCATGTGACTCACTAGAATCCACGATATACAGGCAATTTGAAAACGTTTCCCGCCAAAACATGACGTCTGAGGATTATGACGTTCAAATTTTTGTTTGAGACGTCATATATCTTTGTTAAAAATGTAACTTCCGGGTACAATGTTTGATCCCGGAAGTTCCAAAATTGTACGAGACTTACAGGCCCTATAAACCTTAACTGAACTTGCAAAGTGCTCATACAGTCACTGTCACCCGTTTCCCGACAAAGGTACTAGTGTATCAAGCTAGTTGACGATTACAACATTGAGACAATCACAGGGAACTTATCGAGTCGATTGTAAAAAAAAAATGGAATTGTAAAATAGTGAGATATGGGCACTATAACAGGTGGACAGAGTAACATTTGGAAATTACAAAAAGAATAAATGCCAAATTTTGAAAGTATAACAGTATATCCATATTAGAAATTCTCCCACGTACAAATACACCATAACTGAAATATATAGAGAGCATACAAATAGCAAATACCAATTTCAATGTCATAGAATGTGTGATGGACTGTTTATACATTACACACTACTGTCGGTTCCTTTTTTGTTACTAAGCATGGCAAAATTAAAAGAAACTTATAATATATTTTGGTGTCTCTGAACTTTTCATTTATTTCTTTTATTGAGGTCGTGCAACTTGGAATAGGAAAGCGGCATTTCTTAAATTCGCAACCAATAACTGGTTTGTAGTTATATCATAGTGTAGTACTTGTGGAAATTTCAGTCCATCCTCTTTCCCGAGTAACTGTCGGCCAAGTCGTCCATTAGAAGAGATCACAACAACTTTATGCGTTGACGAACTCACGACAAATACATTACCGTAATTGTCTACAGTGACAGCGAGAGGTTTCTTTAGAACACTCTCATCTTTGAATTGCCATTGTGTGTTACCATGGAGATCACAACATGTAACGGTATGTGTTTCACGGTTCGTGTAGTAAAGTTTATCTTTATATGGAGCAACATATGCCATTGGAGACGTTTGTCGAACGTAAACATCACTTTCAGAATCATCGTTCAGATTAATCATTCGTCGACCTTTGCTTCTGGCACAGTAAATCAATGTATTATCTCTGTATACGATGCCATGGCAGAATGACTTTACTTTAATATTTTTCTTGATGTCTCCACTTCCCAAGTCTATTACCCTGAAACATGGTGGATTATTGCCACCAGACGTAACAGCAATTGTGTTATTATCCTCTATATAGGTTATATCGAAAGTCCCCGGCGACAGTTTACCAGTATCAAAGTCTTGTGTTCCGTCTTTATTGATTGATTTGACACTGCATTCACTATAACAAGAAAACAACATTCTACCGTCAGGTAACAATAAACATCCTGTTGTGTCGTTTGCTTGAGTATTTATCGTCTGCTTCAGCTGCGTTGTAATATTTTCAATGGAATTGGATAGTATGAAGGGTACCATTGTCTGTGCTTGCTTGTATTTTCTTCTGGAAATATTCAATTGGCAAGGCTTGCTGTTAACAATTATTTTGCCGGGAATGGAAATTTTTGTTGAAAACTGTTGAACAATGTTGTTGAGGTTGCATGATAAAGCTGTATCATTCATGGTGTCCGTTTTTAGAAGCGAGTGTATTGATTTGTCAATGACAGCAACGCCACGTTCTATTTCATGTATAGATATAAATGTTTGAAGATCTGTTGTAAATTGTTTTATGGTTGACATGGTTGTATGGTAGTCGTTAAGTTCTTTTTCATTCAGTTCCAAAGAAGTTAGAAATTCAGTGGTTTGTTTTTGCGCTTTTGTTTCAAATATATCTAGCTCATTTATAAGTGAATCCTGAATCTCATCTAATTGTTTATTTATTTTAATCCTAACAGCTAAAATGTCTTTTTCCACATTTTGTCTCTGTTGTTGTACTGATGACAAATGATCCGTCCTATTTTTTCCTATGTCTTCAATGGTTTCTAAAATTTCAGTTATAAAGTCTTCAGTTTCTTGAAACTTACTGGAGATTTTGACATTCCGAATCATTCTGTCTATGCCCGTCACATTTTTACAATTACTGTGTCTATCCAAAACGCATAATCTGCAACAAGGACAATCATGTGACACAAAAAATAACTGGAATATCTCCTTGTGCTAATCACAATATTCTTTTATATTTGAAACATTCTCTGGTAAATTCAGGTACTCGGTGATAGAAACTATAGAATGTCTCCTCGATGATTTTGTCAAGCCGTGATGTTCTTTACATTCAATACACAGCTACATCACATTTAGTACACCAGACGGCTGCAGGTTTATTAATATGCTGGAGATCACAATTACTACACACAGTAGTGGAAGCTGTCATTGTACCCTGTAATATAACAAAATATTTAAAAGAATGTACGTGTTTTGTCTTCAAATTTGAGATTTATTTGTATAAGTGTTAGAAACAGGAGCTATGCGAGCCTCAGCGAGCTATTTCATATTGAGACTTAAGGCGAAGGGGAAATAGGGCACAGAAAAGGAATATAAACCTGTATCCCCCTTGAAGCCTGAATAACTATAAATTATATTTTACTAGAAGTGCTATAATTTTCCTTTAAAGGCGTTTAAAAATTGTGATTTTGCTACCACAAGGATACGTGTAACAGGGGATTTATTCCGGCAGTGTATTCCTTCCTTTTGGATAAAATGCACTAGAGCAGAATATCCACAACATCTAACTGACCAATCACAATTGACCACTGACCATGACAGAATAAACACCAAGGTAGAAATACAAAAGGTTGTTTATATACCCGGAAATTCAGCACACCGGAAAGAAAATACGCTTACATACGGTCTCATATCCCTTGTGAAGCTAAATAATCAAATTACAGGATTTACCTAGATAAAATTTATCTATTGCATACAGAGTGTACACAACAGAATAACAGTCATTGCAGACAAAATATAAGAATCAGAATGAAGCCACTTTGGTTGTCGTAACGAACATTCGCAGAAACAAAAATTAACAGTAACTCAATGTTTGAAGTTAAGAAAATGAGCACACTTTTTCAGATATTTGTCTGACATTATAATAAGAATCAAATCTTTATGTACCAGTAACAGAGTTAGACAAATTTGTTTCCCCCATTTTAGATAATGACAAAGTCATATAATTGACTTTGTCATTATCTAAAATGGGGGAAACAATAGAACTGATTCCTTCAGTCCTTGATATGCCTGACATATTACTAAAATTCAAACTTATTTCGTTTTCTGCATTAATTCAATCTTAAGACTAAAATTTGTGAAAATCACGAAAATAGGTTAAAACTTAAACTACTCTTCTCAAGTTCTTTAACGTCCCGTATTCAAGTCGCCAATTTGGTTGTGCAGACGACAGGAGATCATGTGATATGAAGGTGATGTTTTTGAACCATTCAAAATAAAGCAAGCGGTCAACAGTGCGGTTGCTGTCAACAGACTGAAAACTGTTGGCTGGTCAAAGATCGTGTTTTGGTTTGAGAAATAAAGCAGACAAATTGTCATTTTTTTTTCAATGCATTTATATAAGGAAAACATTATAAGGTATAACAATTTTTTTATTGCTAAATGGCGCAAAGATATATGCGCATGCAACATACTGTTTTGAAATGTGATGGAATAGGACATTTACATGCATATTTATATAGAAAACTGTCAATGTTAATTTTAAAAATAGACATATCAAAATGGCGTACTTAATGAGTATTAACGACGTAAATTTACAACAGAATAACACATTGTAATTTAAACACCTGGATTGTTGAAAATGTATAAGACTTTGGACTTACCTTTTTTATGTGCAGTCCTTTAAATAATCAATTAGCACCTATTTTGATCTTCAGAAAGATAGTAAAATAGACACTCGACGCTTGCTGTTGCTAGATAACTGGGGTACCTAAATAAATAAATAAACAGTGTATAGGTAGAAGTAGTTATATTCAGGTTGAGATATAAATATAAAAATTAATAATTCTTCAGTTCGACGGAAAGGAAAAGGGGGAGGCAAATCAAGCAGTCAAAAAGGGAGTGATGTGGAAGTGTTCTAAATTAGCTTTGCACAGATCTTAATGTGTGTTAGGTATATTTGAAGCCAGTATCTCAATTAAACTTGATTTTCGCTTTATGACTTTAAATTTTCAATTCAATGTTTTTTCACTTAATAAGTTTGTTTGTTTGGTTCGTTTTCCTGCTTGATTTTTCTTATTTGTTTCGCTGCTGGTGGTTATTAATCACAGAAATTCGGTTTTCTACTTTTCTTTTTGAACGTTTTGATTTTAACAGGCATTGTTTTGATCTTGTGTTCTTCTGGAACAGCTATAGCTATAATCTAACTTGTTTATCTGCTGTATTTTAATTTTGCTATAATCTGCATCAGCCCTAGTTATTCAAATCTTCCGAGTGAAGAATTATAACTTTGTGTCCACCTACAACAGCTTTGATTATGAGCTGTATGTATCTCAAAAAGCCATCTACTAAGTGTTTATCTACCACAGTCACAGCAATGATTATATGTTAGTATTCTACAGCTATAATTTAAAGTTTGTGTTTATGAAAGTATGTATATATATCTTACTTCTAGTAAATTGCTGAAAGTTGATTGGTCAACGACGTCACGTGCAGACGGCATATATTCCATATTGGCTGACTAAAAATATGCAGTCAGTGGCAGTCATTACATGACGTCTTCATGTCAAAATCGATAGATTTGTCCCTGTTTTTCACAAGTTTTTATATGCTTAATGAACTATCGGTAGGAAATAAACATTACACAGTAGGTTAGTGACCTTATATTATTTATACACGGTCTGTAAATTTAATATTGTGCTCGAGCTACGCTCTTGCCAAATATAAAATTTTCTGACCGTTTATATACCATATTAGGTCAATAACAATTTGTTTAATATATAATATTGATCTACCGAAAGCTGTAGTTCCGACTTTGCGTTCTTCCATAGTGACATCAATGATTTTGTGTTATAATATTCCACAGCAACAAGTAAAATAAAAAAATTGTGTTCATCTGTCGCAGCTTTAAATATGTTTATCTGCCAGCTGTACAGTAATGCACTTTTTGTTTATCTTTAACAGCTACATAGACAGTACATGAAGTTATGTCTGAGTTTATCCGCCAAAGATATAGCTTTGACCTTGTGTTTATCTGCCAAAGCTTTCATCATGAATGAGTCAAATTACACCGTTATTTTCCCGGCACCTGAATCAGTTTTCAGGAGCTCCGGTTACAAAGCTGACGGGCGCGTCCCCAGTTGGTGGATAGGGAAATGCCCTGTTTATGTGGGGTGGTCAGGTCATAATAAGGAAAGCCTGACCTCGAACCATTGTGTCAAAACTGTGTCGAGAAACACCACGCTCCATGCAGTATAAAGACCCCGTCTATATTTTTCTAAGGAGAGCAGTCATTAGGTGTCGTAAAGAAGGCTAAATTTGGAATGTTTGATAACAATATGAAAAGAAAGGAAATGGGGTAAATGTCAAGGAGACATCATCCAATATACATCTTTGAGTAGATCCATAGTTTTATACCGAACTGACAAAAACTGACAATAAGAAAACTCACAATTCATTTACAGTTTGACAAGTGCAACGCGTGGAACAGATTACGGTTACCTTTCCGGAGCACCTGACAATATCTCCAGTTTTTTTACGGGTTTACACTGCTCGTGCTTTAGTTTTGTGGTGTTTTTTGTTAATTTTTGTTTATTTGTTTTTTCTTTGTAAGGTTGTCTCAATCTGTGTTAAATATAAATTGCCAGTTTTTTTTTTAATTTTTGGTTTAGAATTTCCCCTTTTGACGTTTGCTTCAGTATTCGTTTGCTGATGTGTTCATTGACAATAAATAGATATCGAGTAAATGTACATGGGACGAAATCCCTATAAATACAAGTTAAGATTAAGCACATGGAACAAAGCCTTCATTGTTGTTCTCTATCTTGAAGTCACCATGAGGCCTTCAACAAACGAGAAAACACTCCTACCTCATAGTAAATTCAAGACGACCCTTTACACCTTTTCCAGCAGAATTCACTTGCTAAATTTTTAAGAAATGCTACATCCATGTATCCCTTATGTCATAAATGCGGGATCGTCAACAAGTATAACATTCGTTGCCAGACAAAGGGACCAATAGACAATACAACTTATAAACGATCAGAGGGAACTGTGTTTGAACTGTACACATTACTCACTACTGTCGCTTTATGTTTTAATGTAAATAAGCTTGACGACTTTTAATGAACCCTATTGTATTATTATTATAAATATTTTTGTCTTAATTATTTTCATTTACTTCTTGTATTGCGATCGTTCAACTTCGAAAAGTAAAGCAACATTTTTTGCATTCGCGACCAATAATCGTTGTGAAGATCTGTCATAGTGTAGTACTTGTGGATAATCTAGTCTATCCTTTCTCCCGAGTAACTGTCGTCCATGTTGTCCGTCAGAAGAGATCACAACAACAGTATGTGTTGATGAACTAACGACATAAACATTTCCATCACTGTCTACAGTTATACCGAGAGGATATCTCAGAATAATCCCACCTTCGAATTGCCAATTTATGTTACCATGGAGATCACAACATGTCACGTTATGTTTTTCACGGTTCGTGTAGTAAAGTTTATCTCTGTATGTGGCAACATATGATTCTTAAGACAATTGTCCGCGTAAAACATCACTTTCTGACTCGTCATTCAGATCGACCATACGTAGACCTCTGCCTCTGGCACAGTAAATCGGTGAATTATTCCTGTACACGATACCATGACAGTATGACTTTACTATGATAGTTTTTTTCTATTTGCCCCCTTCCTGTGTCTATTGTCCTGAAACATCGTGGATTGTTACCGCCTGCAGTAACAGCAATAGTGTTAGTATCCTCTGTATAGGTAATATCGAAAGTCCCCGGAAACAGTCCGACTGAAATAAAGTATTGTGTTCCATCTTTATTGAATAATCTGACACGGTATTCATTATAACAAGATAAGAACATTCCACTGTTAGGTAACTATACACATCCTCTTGTGTCTTTTGCCGGAGTATTTATCGTCTGTTGCAGCGTCAGTGTAATATTATCAATGTAGCGGCCACCATTTTCTGCGCTTGTGTGTTCTTTCTTCTGGAAACAGTTAGCTACTTTTGAATCTAAGAGAGACATGGAGGTGTGATTTATCTGCATGAGAAACTCTGATTACCTAATAAAATATAATTTTTCTTTTACAAATATTATAGATATATCATAAAAACGTTTTTATAGTTGTTATCGTATCTAAATCCTCAATGCTTTTTAACTCTACGAAAATGT